>PVHY01001190.1:38276-171093 GCA_004024945.1 Uropsilus gracilis
TTTAAAAAAAAAAAAAAAAAAAAAAAAAAAAACTTTGAATTTTATCTTGATCAGGAAGTTGTCCTCCATGAAACAGACCTCACAGTTGGCATAAAAATAGCTATTGGGCTGTTGATGACATGGTGCCTAACCCAGTCTGAAAAGCTGTTCTCTGCTGGTTGCTTGTTTAAGTAAAGGTCAAGCAAAAATTCTCTTTCTTGGTCTTGAAGTCAGGAAGAAATAAGGGAGTGACTACAATGTTATCTAAAAATGAGCATTTCCTTTTTCCTTAGGCATCTCTTTATGGCCCTAGTAAAAGTTAATGAATGACCTGAGTGTATGACAAGAGTTGAGTGCAGTATAACTCACCTGAGGTTCCCTGTAGTTGCACATTTTTATTGTTAGGCAATTTCTTAATTATAAGCTTTATCTTCCCAATGCATTTGAATCACCTGTTAGCCAAATAACTTAGATTCTTTCAAAATGTTTCAGCTCTTAAGTCAAGTTAGCAGAAGCTGCTGCATTTAGGTAAATAAGTTGATGTGTTTTACAAATGATTCTTCACCTTAGGTATTTATGAAAAGACTCAGAGAAACCTTTAAAAATATTTCAGAACACATTTAAAAAAATCTTAAGAATGAATTTAAAATCTTACATATAAACACATTAAACAACTTAATTCTATGCTCCAAAATAAATGTAAATCAGCTAAAAGTAGAGCTCTACTATACTGTACTGAAACTTGTCGTTAGGAGAAGACTTGGGGAAATGTTAAAACTAACCCTGGGAAAGTTGCCTCTGCCAGGTATTCTAGACTCACTAACCTCAACATTACCTCCTCAGAATCTTAGGAAACCACACAGCCTAATCCTGATCAAAGGCAAAAATTTGTATGAACTGCAAATTTAGAAAATTCAATTTGGCACTGAGTTTTCTTAGGACCCTAGGATCCATTTATATGATACAACTACATTAAAACCTGAACTGAGTGTTTGGCATATTTACCCCCAAATCCTATAAAAAAATTAAACAAGGGTTGTGTACTTAATCTCAAGCAGTTAATTCTGCCATTCCTCTGAAGCTGTGACTTTCATAGTTTTGGAATTACATATTGCTCTTTAAAGCTGTAGGAAAAAATAGCTAATCTCATTTTCCTTTATAGTCCCACCTCATTTTTAATCCCTAGGAGTAGTTATATCTCTGTTAAAAGCGAGTACTCTGGAATTCCATATCTAACACTTGATATGTGGCAATTGGTTTAACCCCTCCCCCCCCAGGACCTCTACTTTCTCATTTACAGAATGGGATAATAATAAAATCTTTATTAGAATTGCTCTGAGGATTAAAGGTAAATAACTTAATTCAATCTTTAGTACTTATTCAAAATGTGTTGCCCCTTAGAGTTAGTGCTAATTTATTATTAAATGACCTGTACATATATATTTTTAAGTGGACTGACTCTGAATTCTAATCTAAAAAAAAAAAAAAAATCAATGGATCTCAATGTGCATATTTGAAATTACTGTTCCAGGGGTTTTGATAAGTTGAAATGTCTGAAGGTATTTCCGAAACCTTCTTAAACAGAGGCGATACTGTTGAATGTATTCGGTCTGGAATGTCTTTTTCTAAAGAAGATGATGCTGTGGAATAGAAAGAACAAAAGACTACTTTGTAGACATACGACAGGTTTTACGTCATTTCCTAGATTTACTGGTTTTCCTCAAAACTATTTTGAAAATATATTTCATGCATGCTGTGAGATTCTCCATGAGTTCCTTAGTTATGTATGTTCTTCAGAATGCTTTCAATGCAACTCATTGATGGTCAGAACTTATGATAGATGATAAAGTGTCATGAGCAGAATTTCAGAAACCAATTCATTGCTAGTCTGAATTCAGGGAGAAGGATGTCTTCAGCAGGAAACTCTGTAACTGAGAGAGAGTGAGACTTTCCTCAGCTTATTGTTAGGGAGTAGTACCCTATGTCTTCTGTGCAGGGAACTACAAAGAGCTAAGTTAATGTGGACGATGTTGATGACTTCTCCTAACATTAAGTTTGAAAAAGATTAAGCATGTCCTATATCCTGAATTTATAGGGGAACAAGAGAAAAGTAGCTAAAGTTTCTGCCAGATAGGCAGTTTAAATTTTCCAGAGGGATGAATTTGACTTTACCAGTTGCTTCTGTAAAACATGAAGAATGGAAGTCTTTTTTCAGAAGTTTCTAGAGGAATCTCTTTCAGTGACATTGATGCTTCTTGTAATGTTTGTACCTGAAGACATGACTCCTTTACTTACTAATGCTAAACTCTACAGATTTGATTTACCCAAGTGGTTCACAGTACATACATATAGGACTTTAATGATCAATCTCTTTATAGGTTCTTTGGTTTAAAGTTCACAAATTCGACATCAACGTGGTTTGTAAGGTACCTAATGAAGTTTATTTTCAGAAATGATTTCTTTTAGTGGGAATTTGATAAAGCACAAGAAGTCATATTTCAATTTTTTAACTTTGTTTATAACATCTATGTCAAGAATTCTTAAGACATTTAAAAATACTGCTTAATTTTTAATTACTAATTCTAAAATTTTTGTGCTTTTCATGTGAGCATATTTGTCAAAAATAATAAATATTTCTCAGTAAAACATAAGATTTATTTTTTAAATTAAGATATTACATTGGTGATTTTGTCAAAAAGCATTTAGGATTACTTAGTTCCAATGTGTGTCTTGTGTGAGTTTTTTAAAAAGTCGATATATAGAATTTTGTCTTTTTGATATCAGGTCGAAGGGAGAGGCAAAAGCCTCCAAATTGCAAACCCCAAGGTCCGTTTCACCTGCACCTAGCAGTTGCACCTGCGCCTAGCAGTTGCCACTCCAAATACCGATTAACAAGGGATTTTATTATCAAGGAAAGTTAACGAGCAAAACTATTAACAAGGAAAGTAAACCAATGAATGACAAGATTCTTTTGAGGCCACAAATGGCCAGTTATCTTATTCCAGTCACCTGTTGGCCCAACAGAGTCCTAAACACAGTCCACAATGCCCTCTGCCCCCAAACCTCAGAGGTCGGCACTCGAGGGTCGCTCCGGGTTGCTCGTTGTTTAGCACGTCCTCCCGGACGCCGCTCCTCCAACTTCACTCGGAGGCTTCTCCTTTCAGGGCCTGATGCTGAAGGGCCCCGAAGGCTCTGGTCCCGAGTTCTTCCACAGGTGCCAAAAACTCTCCGCTCTCAGATTCGCTTAGTCTGCAACTCCGCTCTCCGATCCTGCTGCCAAAATCCCCCAACGGCTTCCTCTCCTTTTTAAACTCCCACGCCACTGCCACGCCCCCCAAGGGGTGTGGCAGGGACGGGGCCAACTGCCACTACTCAAGGGTCTAACTGCACCAAGCCCAAGGGGGAGGAGCAAGGGGTGGGGCCGTCTGCCACAACCCAAGGATGGGTGGGGGCACCCAGTTTCATTTTTGGACATCTCAATTATTTCATATATTACTCTTCATAATGAAGCTTTGATTTATGAGAATATTGTGTAATGAAACAATCAGTGCATAGACCTGATAATGTTTTAAGAATATAGACATATCCCGGGCAAAGGAAAATCATTTTAACATTGCTTTAGATCTAATTAAATGTTTTCAGAGGTCTTGATATGCTATAGTTACAGTTATAACCATTTTGATTCAAAATCACTGATCTCAAATGACCTTCAGATTGGGTTAGTTTTGATAACAGCTGTAGGGTAGGTGAGGCAGAAAGTTACATACTGATCACTTCCCCAGAATCTCTCTGTTGGTCTGGGATTTCACTTAAGCCATAAGTCCTAAACTTTAGAGAGGAGCCAACTTACTTATGTCAGTGAGAGGATCTTGGAAATGTGATCAGCCTGAGTGTTAATAGGTGGGAGATAAATAATGAATTTTTTAAAATGTTGAATGAGATCTTGGAAAAGATATAGCTTCAACAATGCTACAGAGAGAAGGACACAATTTGAGTGGGTTAAGAATCTGTGAGTAGCTGTTTTGGAATTTGCAGCTTTGCAACAAATATTTGCAATAAATATTCAGATACTTGGCAACAAAGGTTCAACTCTGAAATGACCTGGGGTCTTTGATTCACAATCCCTACTTAGACTTTGTTTCTTCTGTAAGACAATTGAGGGAAAAAAGCTATGTTCCTTAACCTTAATTTGTAGAATAGTTTTTGTTATTCTGGAATTCAGATTAGCAGTCTTTGGCTTGTATGAAACATGAAGAGTATTAACAGAGAAAGGATGCCACCTATTACCTGTGCTTTCTCTACTATTTCCAGAAATCATGGAAGATGGGGCGTGTGGGGCCCTTGAAAGGACATTCTTTTGAGGTTGCCCAACTTATCTTGATATTACATTCTAAAAAATGTTTTAAATAGAAGTAAAAGCTAGGAATTAGAAATTTAAAAAAAAATAGGGTTTGAAGGTTGGGAAAGACTGAGACCAAGAAGACATGGATTCTGTACTTTGCTGTAAGAGTGTCATATTTTTTTCTATATTTAGTTTCCCTATGACATTTCTCAGGCTATTGTACTTTCTTGTCCTGTACACAGCTGCTTTGACCTGTTGCTTCTCTCTCTCCTACTGAGGAAGGGAAATGATTCCTGATATCTTTACCTTTCTCAATCCTTCTTATATCTTGAATTATGTCAGGACAAATGGCAAAAGGGAATAAAAAAATCTCATCTATCATTCATCAGATGTTTGGTTACTATCTATATACATGGACCAAAAACCTTTAATAAGAATTACTGATAAAACAATAATAATCTTGCATTATTTTTTAAAAATACCACACAGCAAACATTCTTAGACTCCAAGTAAATGTTTTAATAAGAACAACTCTCAAACCCTGCCCTAAATAACTAAATTTTCAATTTTGTCAGGTTCCCTTGAAAGATAAATCTTAGGAATATATTTTGTGTACTTTGCAAAGGAGCAAACTAAAACATAAAGAAACATAATGCTTCTCAATATCCCCTAACTCAAAAAACAGAACTAGGAGAGGGGCCCAGTTAACTTATTACCAGTTTTCAATCTAATTTGTTAAGTAATGACATACATTTTCTACAGCAAAAACAAAACAAACAAGTAAAAAACATGAACAAAACAAAGATTTGATGGAGACTACAAACCATTTTTTTTCTAAATTGTTTTTGAAACTGCAAATCAAATTTTGTTATTTGAGGGAAGTTCAGCCCCTGAAGTGGGAGCTAGGTAAGGTAGAGAAATTTAGTTGTGATTGGAAGAGTCTGGGCATGTTTGGGCTTGTATTCATTCAGCTAAAAGCCACTTATTGAATTCATAATAGATATCAAATATTTTGATTGACACTGGATTTAGTCCTATGCACAGAGCATTCATGATCTCTGCCATATTTGGGGGTAGGAAGAGAGAGAGCATATTTATGTACATATAATTACAAGTTGTTGGTGAGGGATATATTAAGTATGACAGCCAAGTTTATTTTTTCAGTGACTATAACTTATTTGATACTATGTACTAGAAAAAAAAATAACTTCTTTTAGAGTAAATGGCTTTATGATCACTTTTTGAAGTGAACTCTCATCTTGAAATCTGTATTTCCTACCTGAAACATAGTAAGCTTGCTGCATTGCTTCAGAACAGGTTTAGTGATGTTGACAAAGCAAATTAAGAAGCAATGAGGTCTCTACTTGTAGAATTTAGGTGTTATAATACATCTGTCTAGAAGCTAGTTAAAATGCATATTTTTCTGCCATTTCAGTTAGAAATAAGTAGACCTACTAGTTCAGTACAAACATTCATTTGTTTTATTATTGGTATTGTTATCATTTAAGGATGATTCAAATTACTATCAAAACCTTGATACAATAATGTGATTACTTGATATAGGAACTTAATAGTTGACTGTTTTATTAATCTAAAACAATGTGATATATTTTCTCCAACTCCAAGTAGCCTTTAAGATGTAGAAGATCAAAGCAAATTCCTTTTTCCCACCACTCTGAGAGATTAGATGTTCTGGAAACTTTTAAAAGATGAAATACTTTGATGACCCTAATATATCTGTAATTATGCAATAGATCCTGTAACCCAGAAGGGTTGTGAATTTTTTTTAATTTAATTTTATTCTTTAGATCACAACCTCAGTAAATGGTTATTGGTATACCTCTCCCTCCCTCTGATACCCCCTCCATTCACTCAGATCCCTCTTTCTTTGTTGTTATTAATCTGTGTTAAGTAAATTAGTCTCATTTTTTCCTGTGACAGTGTCCTTTCACTGGGTGAGGGACTGTGTTCTTGGGACAAGGTGAACAGTGCTGGTAGGTTTTCAGTGTTAACCTTGTTTTGTGTAGCCAGTTTATATTTACCTGTGATCTTTCCATGTTTTCTTGTTGGAGGCTGTCTTCTCCAATCCCTTCTCTGTGTTGTTTTGCTGCTTTACCTTATAGTTCTGGCATCTGGTTTAGGGGACTAACCCCCAGTCATTGTCACTGAAGAAGTTTCTCTGTGGGTACAGGATACAGGTGTCTGTGAATGGCCATTGTAGATCATCTCCTCCCCCTCAGTTTGCAGCTTTGCTGTGGGACCTATGCCCCAATTCTATGGCCTTCCTCTCCTATGGAGTGGGGAGGAGAACCTTGTTCTCTTAGATAGCATCTCAGAAATGACATTTTGGCTCCTCCATACCTGGTGAGTGCATAGGTGTGGATTCGTGACATCATGTCTCCATGGTTGTTTCTCCAGCCTCACATGCACTGCTTCTCTCAATATTCCATCTCCTGTGTCCAGCTCAGATGTGTGGACTGGATGTTTGCCTGGTCCCTCATCCATTCTATGATGGAGTTTGTATTATTTGTTATTATTTATGTTATTAGATGGAGAGTGAAATAGAAAGGACATTCGGTCCCCCCCCCCATATGCTGGTACCTCCCTGTGTGGAGCCCTGGATCTGGATGGTCAGGCAGGTGTAGTCCCAAGCCCCCTTAGGGTAGAGTCTCAGCTGAACCATCCCTCAGCCATCCTTGCTTGCAGATGGCTGCCCTGTGCAACTATCTCCTGGTGGGTGGGGCTAAGACCATGACTGGACCCCACCCCCCAGGCTCTCCAGTGCAGGGGGCCTACCCAGGGTTCCTTACCACCTTTGTTCCCTGCTGGAATTGGGACTCCAAAAACTCAGGTCCCTGAACTTGCAAGCAACCATGTGGCTGCTTGCTGGCAGACGGGGCTTAGGATTGAATTTTTAGGTATGCATCAAGTTTTTAATTTTAGAAACTAAATGTATAAAGAAACAGTTATAAATAGTGGTTCACATGTGTGCTTGCAAGTTATAAGATTTGTCAAAAAATATTAAGAACTGGAAATTTATTACATTTCATTAATTTTTTTAAAAAGATTTTTAAAAAGCCTTCTGCCCATGGTATTTCAAAGATATTACTGCTTTAAAAAACTGAAATAAAATTAAATGACAATAATTTTCTAGACTCTAAACCTGTGTTTCCACTAAAA
Organism: Uropsilus gracilis; assembly: GCA_004024945.1. NCBI lineage: Eukaryota > Metazoa > Chordata > Mammalia > Eulipotyphla > Talpidae > Uropsilus > Uropsilus gracilis. Next base: position 45,778 of record PVHY01001190.1, read on the forward strand.
ATATCTTTTGGGTGGGCATGGCATTAACCATCTTATCTTAAAAATACCGTAGAATACTTGATGATCTTCCATTATAGTCTACAAAGTAGACTTTCTATTCTCTCTGTCACTCTTCTTTCTTTTCCTCTTCATTTTCTTTCTTGTTCCCTCTGCTTCTTTCCTGGGCTCTGATACTTGAAGGTAATTTTTCAGAAGATGGTTTCAATTATCTAAAGCCAGTGAAATGTTTAACTGCCCCTTCCTATTGGTGAACTTGTTTACACTGGGATATCAGATGAATTCAGATTACAGGCAACCAGATGTGATCTACTATGGGGGATTAAAAATGTATGAACAAAGGTACTTTACTACCATATTTAGGTCAACTACCCTCCAATTTCATAGAAACGTTTAGGGTAAACTTTCCATCACAACCAGTAAATATGCCACTGTGAATTTTATACCTAATTTGCAATAAATGAGATCTTTTCATTTTCTATTATCTTTAGGATATGTGATGTTGATCAGTAAAAGACTATGTCTCACAACACACTTTCTAGTTTAGGATCATGAAGTTAAAAATCTCAAGTTAATTCTTGTTCTTATTGTTTCTGAACTTTACAGATTTACTGTCATGCTGCCCAAATAATGGGGAAAAATGTTATATTTCACAAGAAAAAAAATTCCAAAACAATAAATTCCACAGTATTTAGCTGTGTATTAACAGCTATATATATATATATATATATATATATATATATATACCTTGAAGTATATATATCTAATATACTAATCTAATATACCTTGAAGACTTATTTCTTTAACTGGTAGAATAAGTGAAGGCTTAGTAAGGTATAGTATTTATACAGGTTGAATTTAAAGTATAAAAGAAAGGCTGATTATGCAGGGGTTTTTTTGTTTGTTTTTTTGTTTTGTTTTGTTTTGTTTTTTGAGACTAGGTCTCGCTATTTGCCCATGGAACCACAGGCTCACATTGCCTGCGGTACCACGAACTCAAGCAATCCCCAGTCTCAACTTCCCAGGTAGCTGGGATTACAGGCTGATTATGCAGTTTTAACTTAGAAAATAGATAAATTAGAATGGAGTAAATCTTTATGAAGGAATAATTTGTTTTATCAAGGGATCTAGAGTACATGTAAGAAATTGAAAACATGTTGACTTCCAATGTTATTAAAGTATAATTTAACCTTCAAAGTTTAGTGCATGTAAGGTTTTTAAACAATAGAACATCTCATTGAATCTTCAAGAAGATATCACGTGTGATTGTTTTCACTATAGTTATGGGGAGGCTATTCAAGAACTATTTTAGGAATCAAATAATAGACTATGCGTACAAACGCAAATATATACATACATGTACATGTAATCATACACATATGTATAAACATGCATATATATTGTTATTTTATCACCTTGCTATATATCTACCTGAACATAATTTGTGCTCAATGGAATGGAGAAAATTCAAAGGAAAAGATTTAGGACTTCTGACAGGTAGAAGAAGTGTGTGTGACAGAAGCTGTGGCTTCTAGGGATGTAACCCCTGTACTTTCAAAAACATGTCAGGGAGAGTGGGTTTGGGGTCATTCTTGACCTCTTCCCATGACCTGTGCTTTTAGGGCCTCTTGTTGCACTCACCTAGCATGAAGTCAGAAGACAAGTGTAACATTTGAAACAGTGGGCAGGAGAGTCAAACTCTCAGAGAACCAAAAAGACGGCAGATAAATATGAAAATGGTTATAGGAATAGAAAACAAAACAAAACATCTACCCAATCTCCCATTGAAGCCACTAGGACTAGTTGGTCCGAGGGCTGTGGGTATTGTTAAGCTGTTTAACATTGAAGCCACTAGGACTGTTTGATATTTGAAATATTGACTGTTTCAATATTTGAAAGTTGGTGAAAACATGCCAATGACAAGCTATTTTTACCACTATTGTAGATTTATAGCAGATTGTAATCTTCCCAGGCAATGTATCTAAGTAATAATCTAAGTACTGGTTCTTTGTGACTCAAACTTGATTTTTTTTTCTTTTAAGTGAATTCTGATTTTGATCCAAATATTTAAATGAATACAAAATGACTTCATAATGTTTATTTTTTTAATATGTATTGGGCATATGGCCTCTTCCTAGCCAACTATAAATACAAAAATGTTTGAAAAGTTAAAATTTAGTTATAGCATAACTTGAGAAATAAAATATGAAATGTTAACTTTTTTTGTTAGGGTTTTTCCCATTCTCTAGATTAATATTTACTTAGGGAACTTGAGAGATGGGAGAAAATTAGTTGACAAGTTGTGAAAGAAATTAAAATCAAGGATAATGTCATGGACAAGAATTGAAACAGAAGATAACAGTTCAGACCATGGTACCATGCAGGTGTTGTGTGTTTCTGCAGTGTGTAGACCTCAGGAAGTGGAGTTTCACCGCTGACCACCCCAAAGGTTCAAGAAATGTAGGATCCAGCCACTCCAGGCTGCTCCAACCAATTAGTTTACAGTATAGTCCAAAAAATATATAATTCCTAGAAGCAAATATAGCAAAGAATATGCAAGATGACTATAGAGAAAACTCAAAACAGTATTGAGAAATGAAAGAATATAAAATAATGAGAAATAGCCATGTCCAATGATGAAAAAATATAAATGCATCAGTTATCTTTAAGCTACCTTTTCATGTAGAACAATAAATAAAAATGTTGGAAATTCTGTGTGTATGCAAAGTAGCAGACTGATTCTAAAAATAATATGGCAATGCAGGACCAAGAATAGAAAAAAGTGACTTGAAGAAGTATGTATTTGATAGATTTATACTCCCAGCTATAGAACTTTATGATAAAATATTAGACTTGTGCTTAAATATAGCTCCTGGAATTCTGATGATCAGTAATTTGATGTAGAGATTCAATATATTTAATGTAGGGATTCAATAATTTAATGCAAGGCTTCATTTTTTGAATTCCATCTAGCTACACAATTTGAGACTTGTTTACTTCGTTCTGCACGTGTTCTATTTCAAATTAATATTTTGGAAACTACTATGGCAAGAAATTAAATTTAACACAAATAGGTAGAGAATGAACAGCTGATTCTACTTTTCTATGTGCTCATATTATCATAATTTCAAAAGATATAATTTGTCAAAATAGCTTTGACTTGGGCTGCATTTTGATTACAAATTTGTGTGCTGAAAAGTATCCTATACCTAGCCTCCACTGTATCATGCCGTGATTTTGTCTTTTTCAGTACCTAAAATATTTATTGTAGAGTGACAAGTTATGAGAAATTTGATAGATTATGTAGATTATGAATTCCTCTACATCTATTACCTGAAGAATAATAGAGATTCTAGACAAAGAGTGTTAGATTGAGAACAGGTAAAAAGTCTCAAGAACAATAGAAAATGAGTGTTTGGGAAAGAGAAAGATCCAGAACATTGCAAGTATTATGGCTGTCAGTGAGTAAATGTTCATTTGATGAACTACTAGATTACCTCTAAAAGTGCTTTTGTTAAAGAACAGCTCACTCAACACTTAATTACTAAGGAACTGAGTATCCAGGCCCTCAATTTTTCTTTCACTTAAAAGCCACTGTCTGAAAGATAAGAAACAAGTTGCCTAGCATTCTGCTCTGTCATGTTTGTTTGCTGTTGACTGGAGAAGACTTTTTGCAGAGTCCTCTGAATGTTCAGGGTAACATGATCAAATCAAGGATCAGACTCAAGGTGTTTGATTGCATTTAGAATGTACTTAATATATAATAATAATATTATTAATATTACTATGCCATTGATGTGTAGTACAATCATTGTCTATTTTTAGTCTGACTAAATTAAATAAAAACATGTTTAAAAAGCTAAAATTTGAGTTTTCTGATGGGATTTAATTCTTAAGGAATGCTGATTATGTCTGGTACCATGTTACCTTGTGACTGGTTTTCATATTATGCTCAAAGACTCTATCATTTCAGCTAGTATTTACTCAGACATACAAGACTTGATATTAAACAGTAGGGTGTTAGACTGCTCAGCACCTTGAAGACGACAATAGGTAGTGACGTTACCCTGAAACCTAAATGAAGCTAGACTTAGCTTCAACTGATTATAGTCACGTAAATATTTGGGCCCCAGACTGCTGTTTAAATCTTCTTTGTTTTGAAGAGAAACCTGAAATCTTTCTCTCTTTGAAATAAAATTGAAATATTCAAAATCAATTCAGTTAGAAACTTGCAGGCACATGTTCCACTGATATCAACATGGACCAAACAGACTGTTTTAGAGGGCTGTTTTTGTTTTAGCTAGAGTTGCTTAGACTTTGGAAGTAGTCACAGGAAATAGGACACACAATTTTGTTAAAATGATATGAAACAATACTAAGTACTAGATGCATTCACTGCTTGCTTGCTCATACAATAGTGGTTTTTTGCTTGTTGGTTTGTTTTGAATCTTCTAGTCCCATGTCCTATGAGAGTTAATTGGGTTACAAAGCTGAAGAGTCTTGTTTTCTAGTGTCAAGTTGCACTGATCTGGGAGATGAAAGGTAAGGCAAGATAATCTAATAGTAATAGAGAGAGGTAGCATGGTAAATTTTCAGAGGATGGAATCAGCCAGTATTTTTCTGCAGGCTGCTTAAAATGATTGGAGAAATGTGTCCCCTCCATCTGAAATGCACTTTACTTGTTAACCAAGTCACAAGAAACAAAAACAAGTAATAAAATCCTCATAGTCAACTTCAAAACTAAGTAGTGTCATAAAGTGTGAGACTGACTAAGGCTATTTTATTAAACAATAGACTTTCAACACCCTTTGAAAGTGTATCATTAATTACACTAACTAAACAAAGTTATTTATTCTTAATGGGCATACTGTCAGTTGCCTATTTATTCTCTCCTCTCTCTGTTTCTTTCTCTCTGTCTCTCCCTCTTTCTGTGTGTGTGTCTCTCTCTCACACTGTCTGTCTGTGTGTCTCTATGTGTGTGTGTCTTTCTCTCCTTTTGCCAGGAAAGGCAGTCTTGGTCTTGATTTAGCTCCAAGTTAAATAACAGTGTCAACCACTGGTTGCAAGCTGGTACAGCCACAAAGAAGGCAGACAAATGAATAAACTGTATTCTGTTCTGTAGTTCTTTGATTGTAATAAAAATGAAAGCTACATATTTTGAGAATTCTGAGTGGATTATATTCAAACTACTGTTCAGTGTGCTTTATTTACTAGTATAGGCAGTAAAATTCCCGTTTCATTCTGTGAATTTCTTTATATAAGCATTTACTCTGTATATGAAATTTTGTGGAGAAAACTTGGAGGAAAATGTATTAATTCCAATGCATTTTCAAAACATTCTTCAGGTAGTTTCCCCCAATGTTATAATATCATGAGGAAGGAAGAACTTAAGGATTGCTCTTTGAAAGTTATTTTGTTGTTCTGGGTGGAAGAACAATGTGTTCATTTGTAGTAGAAATCTAGAAATGAATGATGTAATGAAGTATCACTTTAACTAATGAGATGGGAAGCACCAAAGGCTGTTTTGCTCAATAAAAGAGCCACCTTCAAACAAAAACAACTGTTGAAAAGCTTCTGTAAAAAGTGAACTCTCCACTATCTAAAGGCAGGTGTTACTGACAAAATAGAAGACAGGAATTTCCTATAAGTGGGTTGGCTTTAAGGAATATAATTTTTAGCATGTCTTTCATCATTATAATAATATGGTAATGATTAAATTCACCTGCAAAAGCCCAGGGCATCTGTTTGTTTCATGGGAACTTCCAAGTCTCTTGTGTACAGACTTGTTCAAGTGGGAGTTTGTAAGCACAAGAACAGTAAACTCCAGCTTATCTCACATGGGCCAGGAATGGAATGTTCTACTTAATTGAATATTCTTGTTGTTGAAGAGCTGTTGCACATACCATACATTTTAATTTTCAAAGAGCAAACTTTCGTTTGCATTAAATCTGTACTCACATGGCTTATAGCTTGCTTTGATACTGTCATGGAAGTTTGTCCTTTTATCCCTCCATAACTCTTCTTTCTTTGAGTACTTTCCCAGCTTTGGCCAGAATTTACTCATGAACCTCTCCTATTATAGTTCTTATGCAATAGAAACATTCCAAACACTAGAGAGCCCTCAAATTTGAGCTCTGCCACAGTCAAATCACTTAATCATAATCACTCCGGCTTCCATTCCTTCAGTCCTATCCTGGGAGACTAACTACTTGTTGAACCAATTTGAGTTACAGAGTTTTGTTTAATTGTTTAACATTGAATAGTATTTGATTTAATGAGCTTGATTTTTCTTACAACTTCTTTATAATAAATTATTTAGAATCATATATTTACCATAACCTTTTAGAAGGCAGAATTCTTACCTATTATATCTATCCTAAAATTTTCATTTTGTATGCATAATTCTTGCATTTATTTCATACTTATTGTTATGCTGGGCACTATACTATTTTCTTTACAAATGTTATCTCCAGTTCATATTAAATACACACAAATAGAACAAGAAAGCAACTACATGATGGGGATAGTAGAAGCTTTAGAAATTACCACTTGGTACCAGAGTCAAAAGAATGAATATGACTTCCAGTTTCTCTGTAAATTGTCTTCATTATGATCTCTGCATGTTGCTCTTGACTGGTTGGTTATTCTTTAAAACAGCTGGATACTTTGTTGCCACCAACAGGAATGTGCAATTATTAAATATCTATTTGATTTGATCTGAAACCTGTTTATGAATAATTTAATTTAACATCATTTCAACAAAAAGCTATTTCTGTAAAAATTAAAACTAAAACTGCAAAATTTTGAAAAAAAATCAGTTGTTTTGAAAACTATTATCAAAGTAGTTGTGGGTAAGACACCTGTGGAGGGTTAGGGTAAATCATAAGAAACTACAAAAATTCTCCACACTGCTTGTCATATATTATACTTTCTATCCCACTTTAGAGAGACTAGAAATTATATAATGCATTATGTGCAATGATATTGAAGGTAAGATAATTTAAGATTTCTAAAAGCTCACCTTACTATTTTAGTGAGGTTTCATTTGAGGAAAAAAAAACTATTTTAGGTTTTTCAAATTAAAGGGGATACAATGAAGATAATTAGATGCTTATATAGAAAAAAAGGCAGGAGGGTGAGACTCTCTCCTGGGATATCTGGAAGTGATTTCCAGAATAATTTTCAAGAACTGACCCAACATGGGATTGCTCTTTCCACCACAGATGATGACACTAGAGAATCAGAAACCTCTGTCACCTTTACTACCTTCACCAATACTCCCCCCACAAGCAGCTGTTCTTAGAATGATGCTTTGGGAAGCTTTGATAACTCTGGATTCAGATTTGCCAGTCAAATTGACACAGTTCTCCCATTTCATTCTTTCTTCTTCCAGAAACTCATTCAGGCAAAGCCAACTGGATAAATTTAATTTGCACCAGAATCTAGTTCCAAGCAAATATAGAATCTGCAGATTTTAACTGTCCATATAGTGTAGCACAGGAAAGTACACAAGCGTATAAACAAGGTTGATTCCAAATGTTAAATTGCCTACCAAATTTACCTACAAAAATTTTGTGTCTATGAAAAAATGAGTAAATTAGTATACTAAATGTATTTATTTACAATGAAATGTTTGCTTTATAACATATTTCATTCAACAATTGTAAGACTAATCATTGCTAAAGAATGCTTTTAAGAAAGATATTGTCGAAGCAATGAAATATAGTTTACATTTTTTGATTCTCACTTCAACTTTGCCCATTAAACCAATAATTTTTTTGTCACATAGTGTAGAATAGGAGGGTTTTCATGCTTTATTTCCCACCAGTGTTCAAATAAGTTGAAATTGAAACTCAATAAATAAAACTATGACTATTGCTTCATAGTTAATAGGTGAAAGAGCCACAACTCTATCTATAAAACTCTTGTTTCCTCTACCAATGTTTTCTTTTTCTCTCCTTTTCTTTTTGACAGTATCATTATTAGATTTTTTGTCATCTGGCCAGTTAGAAAAACTGCCCCATAAATCCCAGTGACCTGATGCCAGCCAGTACATTTTCCACTCATCACCTCTAATCCAGAGAGGAAAGAACTGTGAGAATATGAATTACAAAGGGTAATATAAATACTGATTTGGGGGCAGGAACACTTTTCAGAGTTGAAATACTGCTGGGCAGCATTGCGATTACCAGTTAAAGGACAACTCCAAGGTAGAAAACTGACCACTATCGATGGGTTCTCAACCTCATGCAAGACTCCTCAGGCTCAGAGAACAACAATGAGGTTTATTCACCAGGTAGGGAAAAGTATGTTTCATTAAGGCCAGAAATGGCCATTTTTCTCATCTCAGATATCCAGAAGTCTCAAAAAAAGGTTTCTCATTCAAGATGGGCTCATCCATGAGGTACTGGAGCTTATGAAATACTGGAAAGTAGTGGGCCAGAATTCAATTCATGGTGGCTCATGTCTGGGGCCACTAAGAAAATGCAGCAGCCCACAACACCTGTACCCAATACCCCTTCAGCAGGGTTTGATTTAACAATGTAAGAGGGGATAGGCTGCTGCAGCCCTGGAACTTGGGTCCCAATTTCTGCAGGGTGGACTCTGCTGAGAGTCCACCATTTTGACCCTGGTTTCCCTCAGGTCTCTCTACTGCCAGCTGCTCTTGGGGCTCCTAAACAGGGACTGTGGGTATTGCTGTTGCCTTCTCTATTGAAGCTTGCTCCAGTACAGGGCAACCTTTGGGTGTGGTGGGATGATAGGGGGAACCATTGCCTTTCACCATCACTGCCTTTTTCTGCCAACAGCCTGAGCCTGGGAGGGCTCACTGATGTCTGAAGATAGAATACAAGCAGTGTATTTCTGAGACTGGTTGTGAAGTGGTGGGGGGGAGGGAGTGGGAGATAGCTCTGGTGCTAAAAACCAGTTAGCTCTGAAATGGACCATCAAGTTTTGCACAGTGAGGTAAGCTTCTGTGTAGAGATCCTGTAGCCTCCTGTTGCAGGACAGCCTGGATGCTACTCAGAAGCAGTGCCTTCAGGGTTTTAGTGCCCAAACACAGCTTGCAAAGCCAGGAGCTGCCTACAGGCAGCATGCACCTGTGACAGGCAGGAGCTCCCAGCAGCCATGGCTGTTTTTAGAGCACCCTTCTCAGGCTCTTGGAGTAACAGGGCAGAAAACTACTACATCAGCTGCTAGCAACTCTCAGAGCCTCTACTCATCTGCCCCTCAGCTGTACTCACTGTGAGGGATCAGTATTTCCAATAAAACCAGCACATTCTACCACTTAAGTGACAGAAAAGAGCCAGAACTAGTTTAAAAGTATCTCTCTAGAGAAGTGTAGGGTAAATGAGTTGGTCAGGCTCCCCCCCCCCCGCCCACATTAGCCTCTATGACCAGCACCTGTGGTATGTGCCCTTCCCATAATTATACATGCCTGGGCTCAGTGGGTGTGCATATGTGTGAGTGGGCACACTTGGGCATAAGAGGAAAGGAGATAAAGGGGAGTCATCCCCTGGGAGGAGAGCACAAGAGGAGAGGGAGCACAAGATGGGTAGATAGGCAAGCATGGCAAAGAGAGAATGTGAAAAATGTGACAAAGAAAGAAAGGCTGGAGAAAGAACATGAAGATGCCTGGGGGTCCTGGGGTGTGCTTTTCTGCCTCTCAGTATCCCAACTTGGGCTCTGCCCTGGCTGCTTGGTGTGTCTGAGTAGAACCAATGAAGAATCTGCCCAGACTGGGATACTTACACAACAAAAAGGGAGTTCTCCTTCTGCCTGCTAGATCCTTTCCTTGTGCCTCAAGATCTTTATATGATGAATCTATTTACTTACAAGTACTTACTGAACTATTATGTACTATATTTGTAACAAACACTTAGAAAACAACAATAAAACAACAAAGCAACTCTATCCTCATAGAGCTTATGGGGGTAGATAGGAGTATATGAATAAAAGGTAGGGGGGATTATAAGGCAAGCTATGGATAGCAATTAGCAGTATATGGTTTGTGTGGATAAAAGTGTGAGATATTGAAGGCCTTACCCCTGCTGTAGTGGAGCAGTCTGATAGGAGAGAAATCTACTTGTAAATGTCTAATCCAGTCAAGGTGATAAAAGGGTGACATCACCCTGGGGAGCTGGGAGAGGAAGGAGAAAGGCACTCCAAGACACCCTTTGTCTGCTACAACCAATGGTGAACATATGAGGATTGGGTTGTTTACCCAACACAGATATAAATTTGTTAGTGAAATGTGCATAAGGTGGGTGGATGACTGAAGCCAGTTTATTATTGATTGAATAAACTGTACTCATCATCACTTTATTAAGGTAACTATCAGAACCTACACTGTTAAAAATGTTTATACTTGTTATGTCATACTTGGATGTATTTTTTTTCTCCATTTTTCCTTTTATGTGTGGTGGAAAATGTACAAGTCAAGTCTTACCCTGCAGAAAATGTTTCAGTTACATATAATTGATTGTCTCCACTCAGGAAATAGGAGAACCCCTGGAGTCCAGCACCTTGGACTTTGATGAAACAATGATTGTGTGTGAAATCATTGAATTCTTTTGCAAATGTTAGTTGTAGAGCTCCAATGTGAGAGGAGCTGCTTTGTTTCAGGAAAAACCAGGGCTGTATCCCACTTCCCAGTATCCTGCTCCATTCATTATAGGTGTTGACCCATACCACTGGGGACAGCCTAGGTTAGGCTTAACTTGGTCTCCAGACACTCCATTGAGGTAATGAACTTAAAAATATATCCCTTAATTTGATCCTTCCCCAAAGAAGCCTAAGTAATATAGCATTCATGGCAAAATCTGTCATCATGACATTATATATGATTTATAAAGCCCTCTCCTAAAGATTGCTGTGGGATTATGGATGTTCTTTGGGTGCTTTTTGGTCCCTCTTATCAACTTTTCACATTAATAAGGGGTAGGGAGAAGGAAAACCATCATCACTGCAGGTGTGTGTCTTCTGATTATAGGTATTATTAACCTAAATTTCCATGGAGTACACATTTTGTCCTTCCTATCAAAACTATACTATCAGACTAATGTTCTTCTTGGGTTATATATTTTTTTTCCTGAAACTTAAACCCCTTGAATGTGAGATAAGGTATGCTAAACTCCCTCCTACTTCCCATATTTTTCTACAATGTTTTTTCTACTCTTTGAGCCATAGGGATCTTTCTCTGCTCTCCCTATTTTTCTTATACTGAGTAAATTGTTTCAATTTAGTTATGGCTTGTTTCCTGAAAACATATCTCCTGACTTCCAACCAAATTTCAAAGTAAGTGTTTTTATTCTCTCCTCTTTCCTCATTGTATAAAATGTCTAGTCTAGTGTTATTGACAAGATTATGTTTCCTGTGTTAACCTCAACTTTATGAAAAAATGACTCACATGATATTATTACTTCAGACTGGAGAGTTCATACTTCTCTATATCCAAAACAACATGTTCCTTGACAGAAATTCTGCACACTGTTGAGAAGCATGTCATAATAATAGGAAGAAATGGCAGCAGCAAAAGTAAAATAAAGATGAAAATGATTTTGTAGTATGAGGTGTGTAAGACTTATACAACTAATAAACTAAAATCATCCACTTTCTCTGTTTTAAGTTCAATTTAAGTTCAATCATGCCACAGTTTAGATAATCACATACTCTTCTTAAGGTCTTCCTTAAAGCATCTGTTAATCTACTTTCACCTCTGCTATAACAGAGGCACACAGTAGGAGCAAGTCCCCTAAAGAATTTTGTTATACTTTGCTTGAAACATAAATTATAGTCTTAAGTCACTATAGCCCCCAAAATGACTTTTTAGGAGCTTATCCAGATATTTAAGGCAGGTCACTTAATTTTATGGTGATAGGAAAATACAGCCAGATGACAACAACTAAACTGATTAGCTTTAAGTCTACTGACATCGGCTCAAGATTTGGGAACAGACCATTTCTTCTATTTATTCCTTGTGCATGTCGTAAAGCTATGTTTGTTCTTATGCATCCATAAAAAAAAAAAACCATGATTTTACCTATCTATAGTCTCATTGGTTGTGGTGTCATATATTTATACCAGTAACAGAAAGAAAACAAGTTCCCTGTTGGGCTAGTGGTTAGGATTCGGCACTTTCACAAATTAAAACAGACATCTAAATAATTAATGATAATAATAATAAGTGAATTAGCTAACAGTGTTTCATTTTTTGATAAAGGCATCAACAGATCAGTTGTCGTAACTTCCATTGTCTTGTTCCTATCAGGAGCTCCCAGAAAAGTTCACAAAAAATAGCACGAGTTACACTATTAGAGATTAGTTTCTCTCAAAGGTTTCTTCCAAAGTCACTCAGTAAACCTGACTTGAATAGACTTATAAGGTAGTGGTAGCCTCAAAGCATGCTACAGATATCACATACAAAGTTAGACAGAAGCAGTGCTGTGTGATGCTCGTGACAGCTTGTTCCTCATGTGGCAGACAGATCCAAAATGGATTAATGTTCAACCCAGGCCCTTTCACCTGTACTCTCAGGACGATTGGCAGAGCAATGTGTGTGGCTTGTCCACAAACCTTCTGACTCCTCTGCCACCTTTGAGTTGACACCACTTTCTGATCTGAGACAGTGTGTCACTTGGGGTCAGTAGTTTTGTCATTCAGTGAAGTCCTGCAATAGATATTCTATGTGTTGGAGGAAAAGAGACAGAAAGGGAGGGAAAACAGTAAAAAGGTAGGGATGGATAAAAGGGGGAGGGGGGAAAGCCCCTTTTACTGAGTGTCAGCTGTGGTTTTTACTATTTTTAGATGCATATTAACTTTCTCATATCAATAAGTAAACCTTGCCTCTACTATCCATTGTGTGTATTGTATGCCAATACAATACTTTTAAACTCGGTGATGAACTATAGGCATTTTATATCCTTCTAGTCCTTCCTGCCGATTTCCCTAACCATGGTCTCATCAGAAATACTTGGGCAAGTGTACCTGTAATCCACAGGGTACAGTCATTGTTGTCCAGTGAATCGGAACTTGAACTATTCACTGACTCTTACGTCTTCGAAGAAGCTTTCATTTTAATAATATCACCAGGAATTTCCTCTGGAAATCCACCTCCCTCCATTATCAGTCATGTGGTCTCGGTTGAATTGACCATACATAGCCACAAGGAAAGGCCCTAATGCGTTTAAGTTTATCATCCTTTTCCATCCCTTTGGACATAGTGGTTCAATATGAGTCATGTGTTTTTAAAAAGGGACCTCAAGGGTTTCTGTGCTCTTGCCAGATCTGGTTTCTACCTCTGGTTATGAATGAAGAAGTTACAAAGTCCTCTAGGTTGTTGGAAATTGTATTATACGTCAATGACCACCAATAATAGCATTCAGAAGATAAAGGAGAAGATAGAAGGAATGGAAATAGGGTTTTTTGACCTATTTTTTTATTTTTTATGGTCCTTCCTACCCCTCTAAATTTCAGTATGTGAGTAGTAAATAATTTCTATTATTTAAGTGATTTTGAGTGATTTTTTTTTCAGTTGCTCCCCAAATGAGCCCCACATATTCACAATGACTTGATTAATTTTTAAAATATGTTGTCATTAATTTTTAATGGGAGGTAGGAGCTAAGCAAGGAAAACATCAATTTTGGTGAAGCATGGTCACCTGTCAAAGTTTGAGAAAAATAATGGTAAATAGCAAAAATGAAAACAATTTACAATACTAAAGATGAGACTTGCTGAAGTCCTGGGTTGAATCAGCCTGACTTCTCTTTTACTGATCTACAGACCAATTGTCTACATCATGTCTGTTTATTTTAATTTAAAGAATGTCTATGAGTAAATGAACATCAGACCCCAAGCTACAATAGGCATCTCATTCAAATAAATTACCTAGAATAAAGGAAAACCTCTGACATAATTTGGGGGACCAAACATGAAAATAATAGGGTGCTCAGGAACCCACAACACTCCAATGTGAACATAGGTTCTTACAGCTGGTATTGTGGTCTCTTTACCCTATTGATTTTTCTTCCCTTCCTCCCGCCCCTAATGGCAAAGCTGAGTTAGCTCTGTCATATTGAGCCAGTCAGTAATGGGCCCTGCCAGGCGTGGAGAAAATAAAAGCCACCACCTGCCTTGCCTCCAACCCTCCACCCCACCCCATTTCCCAGTCTCCAGTTGTCTGCACAGCTGCTGGCAGCCCTGTCATTGTTCCACCACAGAGCTGCCCTGAGACCACAGCATTCCTAGTTTCAGCAACACAATTATAGTTTGAGTGAAACTCTCAGATGAGTTTCCCCTGCACCTTGGCATTGACCTTGCAAGGCCACCTTGCAAATTTCAGTACATACCTACCTGTTAGGTCCTAGGATTTAGAAGGGCTGCACACACTCCAGAGAGTATGAAAATTTTGTGCAAACACAAGAGGAAAAAGCATATTATTGGGTGGACTTGAATTATATTTTCAACTTCCCAGCTACAAATCCATTCACCTTTCTCTGGGAGTAGAATCCCTTTCCTATTGAGATTATGCTACCCAATGACTGCCAGTGAAGGCATTGCATTACTTCTTGGCTACTGTTATTGAGTTAGGCATAAGCACATGACTTAATTCAGGTCAATGAGTACCCCAGAAATTCATTTCAGAGACCTAGTTTTGAGAAATGGGGGAGATGGTGCCACTACTAAATTCTAAGCCTAGGTAAATGAAGGCTTGACATGGCTATCATCATTGTCAATAATTCAGGATCGCAATAATTCTTCATGACAAACTATTTCAAAAGTCAATAGATTAAAACAACAGGCATTTATTTCTTGATCATGGGCCAATAGACCGGATATGACTTAGCTGAGCTAGTTTGGACTGTGTTCCAGTTTCTGGACTACAGGATGGGTTCAAATCTGTTCGTAGTATATCTTATCTTCATTGGGCCAGCAGTTACAGAGTGACAGTTTGGTGAATGATATATGCTCAAGAGTCAAGCTGAGCCATTCAGTCATATTTTCAACCACTGATAGTGTCATGTTAAGTAACAAGTGATTAACCAGAGCAAGAGCAAGTGGTATAGCTAAGTCCAAAATAAGAGGACCAAATAGTGCATGCTAATACCCCACAATTGTGGCAAGGGTCTAAATGAGCTATTTTGTTAAAAGGAGTAAAAAAGAACAAAAAAAAAACCTGAAAGCTTTACTAACATAGGTAACATGACAAAATTCAACACCCACCATGGGAAATAAGAACTGAAGGACAGGGCAAAAAGTGAGCTTAATTATGCATTTTGAACTCTGAATTCAACTGCATCTGAATAGAGTTTTCTTCTATAGTTTATAATCATGTGATTCATTTTCTTTTGAGTCAGATTGCATTATTTTTGTAGCATACATCCAAACTAAATCAGACCTTCACAAAATGTGTATTGTCTTAATAGTTCCAATAAACCAGCAGTGTTGGCATTGCTATTCGTATTTCGCAGATTAGGAAACTGAGCTAGAGAGAGCTTAGCTGAATTTTTCTGGTCCAGTAACCAAAATGAGTTTTTAAAGCAAGCATTTTATTCCAGGTTAGTCTAGTTTCAAAGTCAGTGCTCTGTTCACAATGTACACTGTCTCCATTCACACATGTACATATGGTGAAAAAGCAATAGATGAGTGAAAGGGGTGACTACGTAGAGAAGAATAATTGGATAAGACTTAAAAGCAATTGGGGCCAATATATTTTTACTTGTTGGCTGTTGTAGATGTCATTATGGGCAAATCTCCTTTTAGAAATACAAAATCGATTCCCCTAACTTCTGGAAGTGAGAGTCACAGACAATCTACAATTGTCAGCCTCCTTCAAGAGTTGCCTCAGTCTAAGAAGCTGTCAGCCCCTTTCAAGAATTGTCTCAGTGTAAGAGAGTCATCTTTACCTAAGTCACACCACTTTTCTGGAGTCCTCAGTGGACTAACTGAAGTCAGGGTATAAAGGTCTGGCCTTTTTATTGCAAGTCAGGGCAACACAGGGCAGCTCTGAAAGGTCAAACATCTTCAGAACTCCTGAGACTCCTTGCTTCATTGCAACCCTCTCTGCCCAATTCTTCTTCCATCCCCTCCATCTACAGTTGTGGATCCCAAGATCCCTGTCCAATAAGCTTCAGTGTACAGATAGCACAATTTATAACACTAAGCTTTAAATAGTTTGTGGTTCCTAGAGGTGAAACTGTGATTCCTAGAGGTTGAACTAAAGAACCAGAGAGATGGAAAAAATCAGAACCTTGGTTTAAGAAAGTCACAACATCATCACATTCTGATTATTAATTAGCATCTAAGCAAAAAACAAAGCTTTGGCCATACCCTTCTCCTTTTAGACCACTTAATGTTGTGTGTGCAGTTTAACAAGTTAACAAGTTTAACAAAATTAACAAGTTGTTTTGAATTTATGTAGGTACAATCTGAATGTCACCATTTTCTTGTGAACATTAAACACTATTTAATGATATTTGGCATTCAAACTCGCATTTATTCCCCTCCACCCTCTAGTTGTCTCATATAAGGTATCATTTAAAGGTAGTTTATGGTGGTTACTTTTATAATGCCATAACTCTAATCAAGTTTAAAATTAAAATATTATCAAAAGTGGCATTTCTGTGCCATTTGAAATATAAAACCTTGCAAGATTCTCAGGAAGTCAAACATTGCCTCCAAAACCTTGCTTTTATAAAGAAGAAAATCACAGCATGCTAGCATTTATCCAACTATTTATCCAAGTTTTTATTATCTATAAAATATTTGCCAATATTTCCCCACGTGAAATCTATTAAAAACAAATACCATATATACTATATTTTGTAGGTATTTTTAATAGCTGGAAACCAGAATAAATGATCAACAGGGCTCAGAATTAATAATGGGTTGAAAGGAAGCCCTTAAACTCATCATTTTGACCTTGATTTAAACCTGTGGTTTAACTGACTTGCTAAAATAATAAAAACTCTACACAGGCAATCCTCCACTAAACCACTGTATGTGACTGTTAAGTATGTGTGCAACAAGTATGCATATATTCCATATTGCTCCTGAAGGATCATTTTATGTAAATGATTACAATAAACCAAAATCTAATCTATCCCAGTGTCCATTATATAATCCAATGCAGACTTATTAAGCTAAATTAAGCCTAATTCTGTCATAAGAAAGTTTCATATACTTGATAAAGTATATGATATAATATAGTTTATACAGTTCTCTTTTAGAATAAAATAATGTGTATTGCTTTTTGCCCCTTAAAATAAAGACCAACTCTTATTCATTCTCAAGTCTAGTGCAGAAAATACCAAGTGACATGTTGTGGATTGTGGAGATCCTTGTCTTTTTAGAGTGAATAAGGTCCCCCAAATTTTGTGAATTTTAAATTTTAATAATTTAATAAATGTGAATATCATAAACATATAGTTAAATGAATATTTAATTATAGAAACATTTATATCAATTTAGTTTGTGGTATCACTTGCTTTTTTTCTGTCCCTCACTCTGAAACAAAACACACACACACACACACACATTACATTAAGAGTACAAAACTACATAGATGTGAAAGAAATATGTGTAATTGAACTTTCAGATTATATTTTTAGTATCTAATGCCTTATAGCTGTTTTTTTTTTAAATTTAAAACTATAGTAAGACATTCTGGTGTCCCAACTGTATAGTTGTGAGATGTCTTTATTTTTTTATTTCTAACTTTATTATAGACATGCACACATTTGACAGTTTCCCCAATAATTAACAGCATGTAAAAGATGATCATCTTACTAGTTTACATTCCATATATTCTCATTGGGAAAAGCCAAAATATTTAATGGCTAATTCAGTGCTCAATATATGAATGAAAGTTGGTTTGGTTAGGTTAGGTTTGCCAAAGAAAACATGACATAGTCATTGAGCTCTAGGTATCTTCATTTTTTTTTTTTTAAGCAAAGATTCAACTAGAGCTATTACTCATTACATATGTAATCCTTTTTGAACTAATCTTTTGTATATACGAACTTCTTGTTAAAGGTATCACAGAAAATAAAACAAAGTGTTTATAGAAAAACATTTTCATTAGTAGCAAGATGATTGTTTGAATATATAACTCTCCTCTTGCGTGTCCTTGAGTCAGGCTGCATTGGGTTGAAAAGGGAGCCAAGATCATAAGCCAAACACAAAGACCTTTAAACACAAGGCTTAGAAAATGGAAACTCCTTAGGACCATATTCTATTTGGCAGAAACACATCCTGATTCAGCCTTTTTGTTTTTCTACTCTAACTAAGTACATTGAATCCTCTGTCTTGTCCAAGGTGTGTATCTTTGCAGAAAAACCTCAGAGATGAAGTCTATTCTTTATGTCTGCAAGAATCGAAGATCATAGGTTATTGTTCTTGGAGGACAAGGACAGTTCATTTCCTTGGTCTGAATAAAATCTTTCTCATACAGAATACTGAAGCTCTATAGATTACTATGGCAGCATTGAAATAAAATGATAAAATAGAATCAAAGTTATTAAAAACCCAGAAATTGGAGCTCTATAACAGTTTTGCACTCTATTTTTGTCAGAATGAGAATATAATTTATATTCAAGTATTTTTTCATGAAATATTCGCTCTCTGGACTGGTCCATTTGGTCTTTTTTTTCTCTCAAGTTAGTTGTCATGCTTATTGTAACTGTGAAAAGGTTTAAAGAGGTCCACAAATTTAGCTGGTTGTTGAAATCTGTAGTATTCGGAAGGGGGTAGAAAAAATTCATATAAAGAGGTAGGGCTGAGGATACCACTTCAGTCCAGATTAGCTTTCAGGAGACCTTTCTTGCTGCAAGCTCCCTATCCTTCAGACTGCTGACTTTCCTTTCCTGTTTTGTAAAATCCATCCCTTGCTGAGCTAGCTCTCCCCTAACCATTTTGTTTTCCATTTGGTCTCTGCACACACAGACACACAAACATATACATTGTTGGAGCTAATTCCTAACTTAATAAGAGGCAATAAATAAGTTTTGAAAGGATGTATGCCAAGAAAGATAGTGGATACACATGGATTTACCCATGTGTATTGACCCATGTGTATCCATTATCAGTACAATTCATGGGCAAGTAAGTGATCAGTATTTGCAAGCTGAATGACTTTTCTTTGATTTCAATGCTGAAATTTCATATTAGTGAATTGCAGTTCCTATTTGTATTCAATTCAACCTGAAGCATCACTCCCAATGCATCCACATTAGAATCCATCCATATTGTTCACTTTTCTGTAACACATTCAATTTTCCATTTTACAGGTGACATTCTGACAGTGCTGTGCAGAATGAATATCAGTGCTAATTGGTAATTCATATTTCCCATCTGCTTTAATGCCATGGAGATTTGTCATATCCTAGACTATATCTTGCCCCACAAAGACAAGAATATATTATCTATAAAGTCGATGATGGTATGGGTAATTGTTTATTTTTACTTAAATATCAACATCTCCAAGTCTTAGTCTTAACAATTTGTTATAGATTTAATATTGCACAAATCCTCATATGATCAAAATAACAAATAAGATCCAAAGAGAGAATTCTGCGGTTTGAGAGGCATAGATCTTGAGAGAATTTTTGTGGGAAGGGCTAACTACAATAATGTGCAAACCAATTTTGATTATTTATAAGACAAGTGAACAACTGGGAGGAAATATTTCCAAAGCATATATCTGATAAAGGACTTGTGTCCAAAGTACTCATACAAAGTACTCATAGAACTCAGCAAACAGCCCAGTTAAAAAGTTAAAGATCTGAGCAGACACTTCACCAAAGGAGATATATGCAAATGGAAGAGAAGCACATGAAAAAATATTCAATATCATATAGAATTACAGATTTGCAAATTAAAACAACAATGTGATTGATTATATTAGAAAGGCTAAATCCTAAAACACTGGCAAAAAAAAAAAGTTTGACAAGAACGTGGAGTAAAAAATTAATCATTCTTTGCTAATGAAAATGCAAAGTTGTAGACACTTGGAAGATCACTTGGCAGTTTCTTACAAAGGTAAACATAGTATTACTAAACATTTCAGCAATTGCACTCCTAAATATTTATACAAATGAGCTGGAAAACCTTCACACAACTCCTTATCACATCTTTATTCATGATTATCAAAAATTGAAAGCAGTTAAAATATTCTTTAAGATGTCCATGGATAAGCAAACTGATACATCCATGCATTGGAATCCTATTTAGTGATAAAAAGTAATGTGCTATTAAGTCATGAAAATGGAGGAATACTAAGTGTATACTGTTAATTGAAATAATTCAGTTTGAAAAGTGTAGCTACTACATGATTCCAAGTATGTGGCATTATACAAGGTATAAGAGGAAAGAAAACTTCAGGTTTTGGACTTGTCAGAAAGTGAACAGGGGAAGTGAGGGGTGGATATAGGAGGGTGGAACACATATCTTTTTAGGACAGTGAATTATTCCGCACAACACTTTGTTGGTAAATTATATCAGATTATGCATTTAGCAAAACCCATAGAACTCTATTAACACAGAGTGCTTCCTAATGTAAACTCTGGACTTTAGATAATATTCATTAATTGCAAGAAATTTACTTCATTAATTGTAAGAAATTTACTTCATTGTTAAATCAATATTCATTAATTGTGAGAAATGTGCCCACCAAAGCAAGATACTATCAATAAGAGAAAGTAAGATAGGAGGAAGTATAGGAATTCTCTTCAGACTTTATGTTCAACTTCTCTATAACTTGAAAACTGCTCCAAAATGAAGTCTATCACATATAAAACCAAGCAAATTTTTCAGGAATAACTACTGTGTTATCTCACCTTATCTTAAATTATTCCAATAATGTTAATGTGGTGTCAGTTTTATTTATTACTTGAATATGTGTAGCCTTAGTAATTAGGAGTCCATTATTAAGTATGTGTTGCTATATGCAGAATGGTTTTATCTCTATGTTACACAAACATGGCACACATTTTAGCTAATCAACCTATAATTGCTAGGTTCCTACTGATGTAGTCAACTGCACATTAAATATCACTCACAGTCTACAGTATTTAGGGTCTGTCTAACCACAGAAAAGCTCCATTTCTGGGCTGTCTTCATTTTTCTGATATTTAAAAAAATATTTTTATAAGTGATAGACTATCATCTTTTATTGTTAACATTGGACAGGTCTTATTTTATGGAATTTTTCTTACAGGCATTATTTAAAGCAGAATACACTATACGATTTATGAATGCTTTTAAAATGCTGTATTCATGGAATAGTCTCATTTGCACTTATTCTCTAAATCAGACATCCACACAATTTCAGAACATTTCTGCAAATCTTACTGATGTCTTCTAAAAAGATAAGACAATCATTCTCCATAATGACAAGAAAGTGGTCCTGGAGCTTGTATACAGACCAAACAGTCTGGCTTCAGTGTCCTCATGTTTACTTGGGACTTAGGAGACCATCATTTACTGAAGGTTGCATGGAACACTAAGGAGAGAACTCCATAGGGATATATTTGGGCTGCAACCAGAAGAGATTCACTGAACCTATCTAATCTAGAATCTAATGAAATATGTAATCTAAAATATGAGTTTGTTTAAACATTTTTGAATCCCAAATGGGTGTTCACATCTCAAGGAAACAGGAGATGACTTGCTCAGGGACATCTTACATAGAAACTCCCCATAAAAGGAGATTAGGGTTACAACAGAGCCACCGTTCCTTATTCATGGATATCCCTTCTAAGAAAGGATGCCCTTTGTTAATTACATGAAGCATCGGTGGTGGGATAAGTTAGCAGTACCTAAGTCATAAGGCATATCTTCTCATCTTTATCAGTGGGGAACTGACTCAGGCTAAAGTCATTGAACCACAGACTTTTCACTGGTCAAGTTGGGAGGATGACCCTCCTTCATGGGCTACTGTGTGGATAACCTGATTTAAAATACTAATCCTTCAGTATAAGTCATTACTATTGGTGCATCCTAGAATTGTCACAAAGATTAACAGCATTCAAGTCACCTTGCACTGTGCCTGGCTCCTCGGTAGTGCTCAATGGTGGTGACTTAACATGCTGGTAAAATTTAATTGCATTCACCTCTTCCACTTAGTTGGTTCCTATCTAAAAAACAGGAACTGTCAGAAATTAGTACTAGAAGTTATTTGTTGAAGGTCCATCATATGCTATACTTAGAAAACAAAAATTAATGCATTATTCTACTTCATTATTCTAACTCATCCCTAAAAGCTCTCTTAAGAAGTTACTATTTTGACCACCATTCAGATGAAATAATTGAGAGACTTTAAAACTATGAATGTTAACAAGAAGTGGGAGGAAGAAGAAGAAATGGTGGAGGGGGAAAAAGACTAGGAATAAAAGGATGGGGAAGAGGAAGGAAATTATTGTTTGCTCTTAGAGCCAACTATAAACCCCAAATTAATTTGATTTATTAGAGAATATAGCTAACATATCTAATTCATGAATGATTTATAAGGCTGTCACATCGGTGCTAACAAATATATTAAGCTTATATGAGGGAAATAAGGAAAACAAACAAACAGACAAGAAAAATTTGAAGCTGTCAACAGAACTGAGGCACAGAACAAGGGAATAGGGTAAAATCAGAAGGAGGAAGGACACAAGAGATTAAGGTGGTTCACAAGTGATAAAATGGTGGGAGAACCTCAGGGTAAATAATGATGTTTTATATATGTGTGTGTATGTGTCTATACAATCAATTTAAAAATAAAATTATAAATAAAGTAAAAACATATATGGTAAGCACCCTAATTGAAAACATTTTTTAAAACATATATGAAGAGTTTTTGATAATATTCTACATTGTATTTCATATTCACATTATTCTGTAAAAGAAAATTTTAATTTCCCAAAACTCAGAATTTTCTCTAACAAATGATGGATTCATTATAACTTTTCCATGGCTCACACCATTCTATGATTTCCATGAATGCTGCTGACCCCAAATATTCTTTCTTTCATTTGATATCAGAATAGTAACAGAATATTGAACCAGTTTTAGCAAGTTTAGCAATATAGATATTTTACTGAAGAACTATTTCCACCAATCAAGAGATTGGTTTTTAAGGAAAGAAATCAAGGAAAATGAACACCTTCCTAAGGTACTAAGGGAATTCTTATTTACCTCCAAGAACACAACATCCAAGTTGAAAGTTCTATTCCTAAAATGACTTCTCATCATTAGTTAAAACAATCAACACTCATCCTGAACAAGTCAACATGATGGTCAGAATTTAGCAAGTGTTGTTTCCTGAATGTTGGAGGTATTATTTATTTTTTAAATTTTTACGAGCATTCACATTCAATATGACTGCCTGAAGTGAAAAGTATTTTTGTCACTTATGAAAAGTGACAAAAAACAAGTGACTTTTCACTTATGAAAAGTCCTTTATGTTAGTCCCTTTTGGATAATAAAAGAACTAAATTCTGTGATTTTTATTGACTCCCATCTTAAAACTTTTTGTTTATTGAAAAGAGAGTGATGTGATATGTTTGTGATATGTTTGCACATATATGTGCTTATATGTGTGTAACTGTGATTACTATTATCCTTACTTAACCCATGTGGAAACTGGAATCAGAGTGATTTCTTATATAATATGTATGTGTGTGCATGCATTTCTAAAGTCATATATGTGTAGTGTTTCTTTCTGTAATATATATATGTACATGTCTAATTGGGATACATTGGTATTTTCATCATAATGTTGAAATTTCTCTTCTTTGAATAGTTGATAAATGAAGATATATATGGATTTGAATAGTTGATACATGAAGATATATATGGATTCATATATTTCTTAAAATATTATCCTGCATGTTATGTTTAAAAAGAACTTCTAAAAGTCTATATGTCGGTGGAAATAATATATTCTATATTATATAAGTATTCCTATAGGGCACACTTGGTTGAATTAGCAAAAGGGATCCTGTCCTCCTAATATGGTTTGGCAAGTAGAAATCACTTTTGTGTAGAATTAAAAAGATTGATAAGATCTTCTTCCCTAGAACAGTTCTGTTTGTAGAGGAACGGGCACAGCAGGAGCACAATCTGTCCAGAAAAATGGGCACTGCATATAATCTCACTCTGTCCTCAGGTGGGTCAAGTAATTTTGTGCAGTGCACATACCATGAACTTTACCTGGAGTCTCAAAGATGGTGGCTATATGCTGTGTGTGCAAGTGTGCATGTGTGTATGTGGCTGGTTGGCCAATAAAGACAGAAATAATATGTAATTTCAAACTTCCACATCAGCACTCATTAGGATCTGCAGGTAACATAGCTCAGAATCTGGATTAAAATGCCATAGGTTCGTTCTCTAAATCTCCTTGGTCCTAACCCTTATTCATGCAACTGATATGGAGACCAGTGTGCATAGGCTTTGACCAGCTTCACATGGAGCAATCTTATGCATTTAGATCTCACATCTCACTTCATACTCCAAGGGTTCCTCTTACCCCATATTCACAACTCCCAGAAATCACTTACATGCAAGCATACAGAATTCAGGTTGAGTAATTTGAATTACAGGGTATAGCTTTGGAGCTACTCTTATTCAAGGGGAACAGGATTTGTTGGGTAAACCCCTCTTTCATCCCTTGTGTATAAAAGGAAAAGTTGGGGTTCAGAGAAAACTCTTTTTCCTTCCTCTCAGCCCTCAGGGTCTCTGTAGACACTAGTCGATAGACCTATACTATAATTTCTGATAATTCAAATAGTCCCCAATTTTTCATTCATCTTTCCCAAATATCTTAGAGCATGTTTTTCCACATGAAGGACATTTTGGACTGAATAATTCTTCAGTATAGGGCTGTACAATGCAGGTTGTTTAGCAGAATACCTGTTTTCTCATTAGATGCCAGTTTAACCACCCCACCAAAACTATTCCCATATATTGATAAATTCCCAGGTTCACTGAGAAGTACTGCTTCAAGAAAAATGAATTTGCAATAAGCAGAAAAGAAGAACATCTAGAACAAGGATATAAATCGATGGTACAACCATTATTGTGATATTTTTGCATGGTTCTATTATAATGAATCCTCACAAAAGTCAGGTGGGATTAAAAATGAGGACTTTAACTACTATTACTTTAATGCCAAAAGATTTGTAACTCTAAAGTTTCATTAGGGTGTATTTCCCAAACTGTCTTGCAAGGGAGGATTTTAATTGGTATTCTGGAAAACAAAACATCCTTGGTGTCTTTTTATCCTGAAGGCATGTTAGGATATTTAGGGTCTTTGAACATTAATGGCAAAAAATAAAAAAATAAAATAAAAATAAAATAAAAAATAATAATAAATTACCATTGTTTAAGGTTAAACAAAACTGTATAAGGAAACAACATTCTTTTCTTACTAATATCCTTCCAAGGTCTTTTGCTTGATAACCAGTTTGGGGAGTAGATGAATAGCAAATAAACTACTTTTTCTAAATGAAACTTTTCTGTCTATTGTCTTTTTGTAGCTTCTCACTCCAATTGAGCTTTACGTTACTGGAACCCAATTTAATTGGGAACTAAATAGAATAATTTTGTTTGTAAGTGATGGGATAACAATTTTTGCTTTTCTTACCTATTCAATGACTCTGATTAGACTTATGAACATATGCAACTCTTATGACTGTCTTAATCAGTGGCTCATTTACCTTTATCCCAGTGTCCATCGGAGTATTTATTTGTGTATTTATTTTATTATTATTATTTTAAATAGACTCAGGGAATGCTGCCAATTGCTGTAGGAGATTTGGAGGTATCAATATAAGAAAATGATCTAACACAGTTGCACGGGTCCTAGCCAATAAATAGAAGGTGCCAATGTGAGTTTAGAGCCAAGCTCATCAGCTTGCTTTAGCACTTGGTTGGAAAACAACCTGGCCTAGATAGGCTGATATCTAAGTGGAAAGCCAGAGTGAAGTACAGCCTAGAGAGCTAGTGAGACTGTTTCCCTGCAAACTCATCTTTATATGATAATAACAAAACTTAATTAAAAATCACTGGTATTTTCTCTATTTGTTTCCTCGGTAGAAAACTCAAATACCAGACTGTCTGCTTCAAAATTGAACACCTGGCAACCCTAATGATTTGGTTTGCACAGTGATTTATGTTGTTTGGCAGATTTAGAAATGTGGAGACAGTAGGGGTCAGGATGAGGAGAGTCCAGAAAGATTCAGGAGAAAAAGAATTTTTTCTTTCATTTTTATATTTTCAAGTATGTTAAAAGAAGTTTCAGAGAAAGAACACATATTTTCACTTATTACTCCATTTTATTATAAGTCTATAAATCTTTTTTTTTCATTTTATATTCTGCTTCTTGCCTTAAATGTAATTTTCATAGTGTTTTTGTTGCTATTGTTGTTTTGCATGAGTGATAGAAATTTATTTCTTCCCTAGCTTTAACTCTTTCCTTTTACAGCCACAATTCTTGTTGAAACTGATTTCAGTGTTCTTTACTTAGGGTTCTGTCCTCATTCTGAAAAACAGCCACTGTGGTCCATTCATTCTGAAAACTGGCCACTATCAATCATTCACTGGCGCAATGGAGAGTGTGGGACCTGGAACAGATGAGTCCTTTTAATCATAGCCCTGGCACGTCTCAGTCAAGTAGAAAGGAAATAATACCTTATTTTACTTTTATTTACTCAAATATAAAATGCAGGTGATAATAATAATAATTATATATATATATTCTTTTTTAATCTATTTGTAGTTTAACTAGACCCACCCTTCATTCTTTTAGGTTCCTGAGCAAGAGGATGTGTGGAGGATAAATATGCTATATATTTCAAAAATCATAAACTATCCCAATAAATGGAATAATCTGTGATCCACCTACTTACCTTGACAAATGTCAATATCAAATCCAACCTGGGTGTTGGATATTGGGGGCATAATACACAGGAGGATGGAAAGAAATGAGGATGGAAAATTGGGCTAAAAATAAGATCATGAACTTAGAGTCCTTTCCTTGGGCAGTTTCAGAAATACCTCAGAAATACCTCAGTTATCTTGCATGTAACTCAGCTTATCTTATACAGAGATTTCAGTAGTGGAGGAATAGGTAGCTGAGGAGCCGGGACTAGGAATTCCACTCATCTAGACAGTTTTGATGGCTCATTGAGCAGGGAGAGCAAATACACACGGTGGGTAGATTTGCAGAGAAAAATAGTTACATCGAGTTTGAGATTTGAACACTGGAATTACAGAAGGCTTGTCTGGAAGGACTCCAAACCAACTCCCATGCATCATTTCCACACTTTTTATTTAACCACCTCTATTTACTCATATCTCTTAGCTTATGTGAAACATCCCACTTCTAGAATTCTCCCCAAACTCTCTAATACAGAAGGTTCTCTCGTAATTCTAAAGTGTTTCAGGGAAGCACACTGCACTAGATTTGCTGACTTATGGGGTCAGTTTTCTCCTTACTAGAGTGATTTTCAAACTTCAGAATGAATCCAAATCATTTTGACATTTTGTGAAAACACAGGTTTCCCTGCCCCATCCCCAGAGTTTCTGATTCACAAGATCTTAGATATTTCATTTCTAGCAACTTTTTCCCATAAGACTTATACTGATGCTTTGGGACCCATACTCTAAAAAGCCACTGGTCCAGTAGACTCTACATTTCTTAAGGAAGGTACATGCCTTTTTGATTTTTAATTCTCATTCCTTGCTAAGTGATTGATGTGCAAATGCTAAATAAAGGCTTTTTAAATGATTGCGTGAACAACTGATTGCATATATAATCCTGACTATGTCAAATATTTTCATACATTTCACCTGACTTTTGACTTTAACAGTCATATCCCTGTACTTGAGAATTCCTCTAGGCCCCTATACCTATGCACAAGATAGGCTGGATTTGCTAGGGGATTAAATCCCTGAAGCAAACTTCAACTGTGAATTTAGGAAGATGATGAATCACTGCCCCTGCTTAATTGTTCCTGAGTACAATTATGAGGCAAGTTCTACATAATCTCCTAAAAATTCCCAGCAAGACTATGCCCCAGTTGCCTTCTTCAGCAGTGACCTGCTAGAAAATATGCTATTAATTAACTGCCTTCTCTCAAAAAACTCAGCACAAGAACAGTTTATGAAGTAATTCAAACTAAAGTGGAGATCAAGCACCATAAATACAAATAATACAGAGGACTCTAGGGGATTTTACAGAGATTCTGGAAAGTTCGAAGGTACAGAAATCTCTGCCAAAATGACGACAGGCAAAAGATACTGTCAACAAAAATGAATCTGACCTTGAGTCTACTATCTTCAGAGTCCTGCTGTTATGATCCTCATCCTAGGCCCCAAATGGCTGCAAGAGTAAGCCTGCTGGCAACTTGACCCAACTGACCAGAATTTGGAGAATCAGACTGCTGGGAGCCAAGAGACCCTGAGATCCACAGTTATCTTGAAAAGGGTGAATCTCAGAATGTCTCACATTTGCTAGACAACTAGTCAATTTTTGACCTTCTCTCTTCCTGTGAGTGTACACTTCAAAAGCATATCTTCAGTTGCTACTGTGGAAAACTACTTAGAGTTTCCTTGAATGTTAAACATAGATTAGCTTTATGATCCAGCAGTTTAGCTCCTATTTATATACTCCAAATAAACTGAAAACAGGAGCTCCAAAAGACAACTATAAATGCAGCATTTTTGGTAATAATCAAAAGGTAAGGATAATCCAATAGTTCATCCACAAATAAAAGAATAAACAAAATGTGGCATATTCATACCATGAAGAATATTTCAACTTTAAATAGGAATGAAATTCTGATATATCTTTAACATGGGTGAACCTTAAAAATACTATGCTAAGTGAAATAAATCAGGCACAAAATGACAAATACTGCATAATTTCACTTTTATGAAGTATCTGAAATAGGTATGTTTATGGAGACAGAAAGTAGAATTTAGCTATCAGGGCCAGGGGGAAAGAGGTATAAGGAATTATTATTTAATGGACAGAGATTCAGTTTAGGATGATGAGGAAGTTTTGGAAATGGATATTGGTGTTGGCTTTAGAACATAATGAATTTATTGCTTCTTGGCATTTTGGCTAAGATCAAGTGTAGAACATTGTGAATTTATTTAATGCCACTGAACTGTACACTTAAAATTATGAACTTTATATTATCCACTATAATAAAAATAATTAGATCTTCACACAAAAAGGGTTTTCTTGAAATGTTTCTCCATATGATAAAAATTGGGAATGAAGGATCCAGTCTTTTGATCTCTGTTCCCTTGGTAAGCTTTCAACAGCTTGTACTTTCTCAGTCTCTCTTCAGCAGCATCAAGTCACTTGATATTGACATGTGGGAAACTGAGGAAAAGTGTAATTTTGAAGATTTCACTCCTTGTCAATAATTCCACTTGTTCTTTGCCTAGTATTATACTTAGTTCAGTTTAATCTGTTGTGACCCAGTTTCTTTGTTCTTTCTCTACATAAACTTGAGGTAACCTTGGTCCAGGTCTGGTCCAGACACTGAAATACGGTGGTCTTCATATATTATAGGAATGGAGTGGTTTGTGCTTCTGCTAAAATAACTTTTGATAAGCAAAACACATTCAGTGTAACTCTGACTTGTGAAATCTGTAGCTTCAGAATCATCATTCATCATTTTTGTCTTCCAGACACTAATGGAAATTAAAATAAACAAACCTGTCCACATTAAGAAGAGAAAAGATCCTCTATAGTGACAAGTTTCACACAAATTGTAATATGAATAAAGTAGCCCACATGTTTTTAACCAGGTCATCCATTAAGGGTTCAACAGACACAAGGGAGTATTGCAGTTAAAAGGTGGATGGGCTGTTGACTCACCAAGATTTCACTAACGAATGAGAGTTCAAACGAAAAATGATAGTCTAACAACATCATTTTATATTTGTGAAGATTAAACAAGACTCATGTTTCCCCTATTTGGAGGTTTGCAAACTAAATCTGGCACAAAGTGTACAGGAAGATAAACTCAAGAGGAACGTAGCCTGTCACAGTGATTGATGGGGCTGGTTTTCACCCACCAGTGTTTGAAAATGTAGATATCTTTAAATAAATGATGCTGTGTGAACCTTGCCAGTCTAGGGAATTAAGAATGCATTATTATATTTTGCAGGAGCAATATAAAGCTCTGCTACCAAATGTGATGGTTGTAATTTTATATACTTTTCAAAAGATTTCAGAGTGTATATACTCTATAAGAATGTGAGTGGTATCATCTTTAGTAATGAAGTTTCTGAGTTGTTACAAGGTGAGGCAAAGTATTTCTGATGCTGTGTTCCTGGAAGTAGAGACTATGAAGTCAGCAGATCATTTTCTGGAACAGTTTAGGAATTTAAGCCTACAAATTCCCTTTCTTCCCTGCTTTCCTCACCCATGCAGTGCTTTGAGGTTGGGAACTTAACCTATAGTTGATGAAATTGGGGGGTTAAATAATAAAGCGTTTGGTGTTGGATCATTAACAAGATAAAAGTATTCCCAAATCATTGTGAATTATGGATTTTTTTAATGAAAGTCAGCTTGAAAAGTATTTTTCCTTCACTTTAAAATGTGACTCATATACTTGGAATAATATCTGTGAATGACAACTAGTAAGACTTGATTGAAAATATTTTATATCATTGGTAATTAATGATGCCAATAGACAATGATAAGCACTTGCTTGGTCTATTTCAGGAATTCTCAAGGTGTGATCCCAGTCCATCACTAGAGATAATACTGTGGAGCTAGATAAGCACATTACCATGCTCCACCCCAATCCACTGAATCAGAGTGTGGGATGAGGCTCCAACACAAACTAAAGATTGAAGATGACTTTTCTATGTCATAATCAGGCCTCAACTAACTCATGGGAGCCTTACTGTGATTCAAGGATAAGTTAGCTCAACAATACACTGAAAGCAGTATTTAAATTTTCAAAAAGTCAACATCCTTAATTTGTATTCAAAAAATTCTTATTAATAGGAGATTCTAGATTTGGGCATGTAGAAAAGTGAAATTCATCTAGCAATAGCTATCAGAAGTATGAGCATTAAAAAGTGAAAACTTTTCTTCTTTTTTGTCCATCATAATAAAATAATATTTATTTTCGTGAGGTTTGCCCTGGAATACTTTGGGATCTTTTATGGCATAATAGTACTAGGAATGATATATTTATGTAGTTTTTTTCTAAAGTCAAGCTATTTGCTACTTTGGGAAATTTGTTTTTTAGGGGTCCAGTCTCCTAAGAAGAAAAGAAAAGGAAGATTTGAGTGAATAGTAGTGAAATGTTCTCAAAAGTCATATTTTCCTCAATTTTTTCCTTGAAACATTGCTGAAAAAACAATGAGTGAGGTGAATCAGTACAGAGTTTTCTTATTTGTTATTTTTAGATGAAGTTTTTCACCCAAGAAAAAATAATAATATTCCCTCATTTAGAATCATTGTAATTCAGCTCTTTAGAATGATGGTTCTGTCAAAACTGTCCTATAAAAATTGAAAGAAAGAAAATGTCCTGGACTTTTAGTTAGTACATTGAGGGTAAATCTGAAAGAGAAGATAATAAAATCATTTCCCCCTTTTAAAATCTTTTGTCCTCTCTTGATACTATATACTATACCCTGTTATCATTTTTAACTGCTTTAATAGGAACATTTTTTAGTCACTTGATGAAATTCTATGATGAAAAATGTACTTAGCTATGTGGCTATCTGTTAATTGGTCTCCTTTTCTATAAAAAAGGGAATGATAATCTTTATCTCAAGAGTAGTGAGTTAACATATGTAAATGCTTAGAATATCTGACATATAACTCAAAATTATTAACACATAAGAAATAATTTTATGTTTATTCCATAATTTCCTAATTATTTGGTGTGATTGGACATAGAAATGTTACATTTTCAAATTACATTAATTTTTCTGGATAATTTTCATTACCAAAATAACATGTAAATTGGCTTCTATTTCTAACCATTTCGAGAAGATAGCATATGATTAACTCTCACTTATCAAGGAGGGAATGATGTCTGCTGGTTGTAAGTGAAGTTTTTGCAACACAGAGATGGCTTCCAATTTATTTGTCAAGGACGTCTCTTCAAAAGATCTTTGAGGTTAGCAGTGTATTTAGGTTTACTTTATTATTTATTGTGGCCAACAAAATTACAAAATATAGGGTGAATCTAGTAGGGTGAGTATAAATGAGGAGAGGTTGTTCATCCATGTATGTGACTACAATGACTGAAGAAAATAGTAATGAGCAGCAAACCTAGCAGTTCTAGATATATGTTTTTCCCTGACTGAGGATCTCTGTTCACTGTGGTGTAACCACACATGCCTCACAAAGACAAGCTCAGACCTGAGTTTGGATATCAAGCTCAGACCAAGACTCACTTGGTCTAATGGTTGGTTGGCATGATGGTTGTGTGATAACAACTTGGGTTGGAGAATGCAAGGGATAGACTGATACTGTTTCATGTAAGTGAACCAGGAGAAGAAATGACCAGGAAATATCAGGATATAACTAGAAGTCCATTCATTACCACATGTGTGTGGTACTCATACAAATATGAAGTTAAAAAATGCCAAGTGTTAATTGATTAGGTTAACAAATATTTGAGAGTCTAGCAAATGCCAGCCACTTACCAAATTGCAGTATCAAGTTTCACGGAAAGTAGAGGTATGTTGATGGGGAAGGTTATGGCAGACAACTTAGCAGAAAGACACCACGCAACTTGCTAAGAATAAGAGAATACTGACTGCATTAACTAGATAGTGAATATTTATATATGATTCCCCACATTGTATTTTACTTCTATCATGACTTTTATTTTTTCCTCAGTTAAGGGGTAATTTTTTCATCAAACCAAAGTCATTATCTAAACCTTGCTGTTGGAAAGTTTTGGAAACTCTCAAATTTTCTAGAGAATTAGATGCCTCAGGCTTTTTGCTGAACCTATTGAATGCTATTTATTATTCCAAAGTTGCTATAGATATCCTTGTGAATATGAAGCTTTGTCTATATTGTTTATATTGGGGGCAAAGCAAGTCTGTATGCTGGGAACCACTTGGAGACAGATTCTTTCATTCTTTACAAGTGACCTAATTCAGCCGTCCTCATCAGTACATATGGTGAGGCCCATTTTTTCACCCACTCTCCAGACTTAGTGTATATTATAGTGAGAAAATTTAATCTGCCCTTCTGTCACCATTCTACATCTTGTATTTCAGTGTTTTGGCCTTTGTGAAGGGTTTTGTAGAAAGACTTTATTTCCACTAAAGGGAATATGCAGGAATGGGCTATTAACTGGTTAGGGCAAGAGTGAGGGAATGTCTATTGAGAGCCCTTATCTTCAGCTTTATCCCCCTTTTTAGATTGCTGCTTACTCTATGTTTTTAGGTCACCAACTCCCCAAACATAGTGTCCCCTTTATGGTTTGCAGTATGTTTCTCTGATCCCATTAAAGATTTGACCAGCAGATGGCTTTATTCTCTTTATTACTGAGCAATCTCTTAGTTATGTTCAATGTTATTTTTTGGGGTGGGGTAGGGACAGATGAACTGTTCATTGTGGCAATTTGTAATATTTGCAATGTATTTAAGTAACTCTAGAGTCATGGTTTTTAACACTTTTATCCGATTATAAGTTCATGTCTTAAGATGGACTATGTTATTCAGTTCCTGGGTAGAGACCAAGTCTGCCAGAAGTGTTAATGTTTTGTTGGACTAAATGAAAATTTTAATTCTTAAAAAAATTTTGAAACTTGATTCCTTTGGAAACTTTTGCTATTCATTTAATTTATTGGTATGACTTGTCAATTTAATCGTGACATTATGACTGGTTTTTACTTTTGAACTTTGTTATTGACTCAATTCAGTAAATTGCATAAAAAAACTGGAATCAGATATTGTTGATTATCACTTGAGAAAGAGGAAAAAAAGGAACTTTTAAAATTCTGTAATGCTAGAACATGAACATATCTTTGCTTGCAGCATAGTTCCCGGTTATTGGAGGCTAACTTGGGCAGGCTTATTTCCTCAACAATATTAACATCTGTTCAATATTGAGCAAAAGCAAATTCCCACTTTTGGCTATACTGCCAACTTCAGAAAAATACCAATTTCTAAATTTTTTAAAAGGATATCCCTTCAAGATTTTGCATGTTTTTTTTTCCAGATTTGGTACTCTAAATTTACTGCCATTAAGTATTCAATTTCCTTATCATAGCATTTTTGAGTTTTAACACTAAAGTATCCAACTTCATTGTCCAATACTATGCAATGTTATAATTTTACAAAGAGATCTTTGAATGCCATTAACTGAAGCAGGTCTCCAAATGCTAGAAAAACAAGTGGTGCTAAATTATATAGCCCAAGTCAAGCAAGACTCCAGGAAGCAGGTTGGAATAAAAGGGTTGATGTGAGGATTTCAGAAAAGTTTAGAGACCTACATCATGAGTAATAAACATGTGACTCCATCTTAAATGTCACTTGTGAAAGAAAAATAAAACACAAGGAATTGTTCCATTTCCTAAGGGTATAAATTACTCCATGACAAATCGAAAGTGAAATTTTGTAGTTATTTTCATAACCAATCTTCCAGAGAATTTGCTGACTGCTGGAAAAGGGGGAATGCAAAAATGTATAAAATCCAACAGTTTTTAAAGTAACAAAAAAAAAAAAACCACCAAGAAAACAGCTGACCATGTTCTGTAAATAGGAAGACACTAAATTTATATGGGAGAAACAGTTAAAGAAGAATAACAATGAGTTTTCTTATTTATGAAATGCTCATTGATTTCCCACATGTCCCCACCTGATAACCTATAGCCTGCAATTAAATGAGTTCTTATTATCTAAGGTCTGACCCCTGGCCCTCTTAATTTATGATAACTATTGTTTGGATAACCAGTTTAAAGCTATTAGTTCCAAACAGAGAAGTATTGTGTTCTAGGTTCCAGAAAAAATTATGATCATTCCAGGCCAGAGTGTAGTCACCTTTCACTTACAAACCTTTGCCCCAGGATTGTGGATAGACTCAGAAGATTCCTATCTGAAGAGGAGTAGAAGAGCAGCCAGACCACATCTCTATAGAATAGAAAGAAGCAGGCAATGCTAGTGATACATTCTGCTTTTGTCCCCTCTTCAGGGGATTTTGTTACTTATAAATGAAAAGTCAGACTGTACTGAAGGGAAACGGAATATATAAAGAGCAGTGAATGCTCTTTCCTCTCCCTACAACACTATTTTTTTTTTTTTTTTTTTTTTTGGAATCTCAGTTCTGCTGACATGGTAGAAAACTTTAAGCTCAATTGTTTGGGTACATTTTGCCCTTCCTAGGTAATTCTATCATTGTTCCTGGAAGCTTGCACTGAGTTAGTAGGGGATGCGCACAAAGAAGACTGATTTATGCCTGTGTTTTAAGTTTACGTTAATGTGTTCTTCACTCCAGTCTACACTGGCTCCTCAGTTTAAGCATATCCTCCTGCTGCTTTGGCTCCTTGCTGAGCATATAGCAGGACTCTAAAGCTTTACTTGACTAACCTAGTTTGTTGTTGTCTCTTGATGCTAGAAATGTGTTGATAGAGTCTGCATTCAACTTTGCTGCTCCTGTTTGCAGTTGGCTGTTGCTACCCCTTCTGTGGACTCTCCATTGATGCAGTCCCTTTCAGTCATTATACTTGACTCCCCGCATCCATTTAAGTTTCCAGCAGCTTGCCTCAGTGTTGCACACACCCTTTCAGGACCTGCTCGCCCCGGTTAACTCTTTTTGGAAGGTAGAGACTCTTGGGGTATGAATCTACCTTCAGTTATAACTCTCTCCTCTTGCCCCCAACCAAAGAAAAATGTTTGTGGGCTGATATTTGTAGAGAGGAGCTCTGTTTTCTATTTTCTTCTTCTCCTACCTACTCTTTTTATACTACTGTTTATGACCAAGATATTTTGACTATACTTTTAGTTTTAGTACCCTAAGAGAGTGTGATTGTAGAATTAACAATCCCATGATCAGGATTTTTCTTGCTGGCTGCCCTAAAACACACTTTCACTGAGTCATTAGTACATCTCTGCTAGGTATCTTCCATGGCTTTTCCATACCACTTTTCATCTTCTTCCTATTCTCTTTGCCAGTGGAAAGTGATTTTTGTAGACAGTCTCAGTGGGTTTCCCTGTATTCTGGCTTCCTGCTTTAATTTAATGGGTAGCACCACAAGGAAGTACTGAATAAGAAAAGGAAAGAAAATAAAGGTGAGGTATTTATATCTTGTTGTTGTTTCTACATTTTTGTAACTCTTCTTATGAATGTTGGCCTGTGAAAGAGTGACAGTGGCATGCTTGTTAACCTAAGGAAATGGCACTAGGCCTACCAGTTGCTAAATCTTTTTCATGCCTACATAAGAGTCTCACTACTCACTATTTTCAAATTACTAGTTTTAATTATCCATTTCCTGGTGGGACTCTGATGGATCTAATGTTCCATGAAGGTAGTTATCCATTGGAATATTTAGTAATATTTATGCACATTTTAGGTTTCCTATAAAAATGAGTTGAAATTAAAACACAACATCTGAGGCAAGAAGCAATGTAAGATTTTATATAGTCATTTGAGTTCCAAAAAGAGTCAAGAATAATTGAAATGAAGCTCTTTAACTTCTACATCACAACCTTTTACCACAGAAGCTATCCCCAGTGTTTCAATTTCTTTCTTCCTTGGATTACCCTTTTAAGTAATTCACCAGTCATATTCTGATTGATAAATTCACAAATCACTTAAATGTGGATATTCATACATGGATACTGAGGTTGTATGTAAACTGAGAGAGAGAGAGAGACAGAGACAGAGATCTCTTTCTTTCTTTCTTTCTTTCTTTCTTTCTTTCTTTCTTTCTTTCTTTCTTTCTTTCTTTCTTTCTTTTTTCAGAACTGTTTCATACCTGTTTGGTTCATTCTAATATTCCTTTTGGTTGGCTTATACCCAGATAGATTTTTTTTCCCCTTCTGATAACACAAGCACAATTTTGGAGTGCCTACCAAAATAGCTATGATAAATGATCTTATTAGAACTGAAGGAACTTTATTATATAGAAGTGCTTTAAAAAAAAATTCTGAAGCCTGGAAAATAGCCATCAGAACAGGAAGCTCAGATTTCTGAAAGTTCTATTCTCTTTTCTCTACAGCATCTATTCTTCATTGTTTCTGTTTCTCTCTGTCACTTCCTGAAGTCTAACCCTTCCCTTTCCTCTGTGTCCTTTCTTTTAGAGATCATTGCTACATTCCACTTCAACTGGAATTCTACTTCATCTGTTCACTTAATTGAATTATACCTTTAAACATCTTCCCCTTTATCTCTTCAGTGTCATATGGGTTTAATCATTAAGGTCTTCTCAAATACTCTCTAGAACAAGAAAGAATAGTGTACAAAGCAAAAGTTCTTAAAATATGCAAAATTCAAATGAACTAACTTGTAACTAGAGACAACCCATGTATTGATAACTTAAAAACATTTATTTGAACTTTCCTATGTGGATGATTACTTGACTTGTAATTATTTCCTCAGGCTTTTTCTTGACCATAGTCCTAGGAGAGAGTGGTCTTGGAAAAACAACGTGTGGCCGAAATCTTCTAATATATCATATTCAACATGAACAAGATCAAACTCAAAGAAAATTTCTTCCAGTTATCAGGAAAGAACCCTTTATATTATCTATTTTTGTATTAGATATAAGTATGTTGGGAGGTTTTTGTTTGTTTGTTTTTGTTTTTCTTTTGGCATTAAACATCATTTCTTTCTCTGTTTTATACTTACTCAGTTTCTGAACTCTGGATTCTTTGAAATGATTTCTTTTTCCTCTTTTCTCCAGTTCAGTATACAAATATATATACAAACATATATATATATATCTGTGTTTGTGTGTGTATGTATTCTGGGTGATGGAAATATTTGTCCAGCTGGCATCCTTATTTTCTCTTTTCCTACCTAAATCAAAAGTTATTCAATTGCAGGTCTTAAAGCTCATAACTTGTTAGCCTTGGAATCTGTTTATTTTCCAAAAAGGACTTTATTAATCTGAACTCTTTTTCCTGCTAGTCTAAAAATTTAGTCAAATAAACTCCAATTACCTCTACCCAATTAATAGCTGCTTTTACATTCCCTAAAGCAGAACATTGCTCTGTATTTCTCTTTGGTAACACACTGCTTTCACTGTTGCCCTGGACTGAAAAATGCATTGCCTATCTATGTGTTTTGTCATTATTATCTGGCAGTCCAAGCATGATATTTAATGTAATTGATGTCTCCTATTTACTAATAGTTGTTACATCATCACTGTTTAGAAAATTTGCACCAAATTGACATCTGATTGAATATACATGATTGAGGTTAAGGGCCTGTGACTGTTTGGAGCTACTTGTTTATAGCATGTACCGTGCAGTGTGACACACTGTTTACAGCTGCAGCTGACTTTCCCTTCTCTTAATATTCTGTACTCGATGTACAGAATTGAGATTCTCAACTTCAGTGTGTCTTTCTACCTACTGAAGGACAAAACACTGCAACAGTAATCTGATAAAATGTGAGTAATAAAGAAAACCAGAACAGAATGTTTTTATAGAGTTGTTACAGATAAATGAATAGGACATAAACATACATACTTTTACATATATTTTAATTCATTTTATCTGGCAATTTTTAAATTAAAGTGTTATTCTAAACATGAGCTCTTTCGAGATCTATGTAGTTATAGTTGGAGAGACCTGGAGTTTGAAGCTTTGGGGTATTAGTCATAAAGATTACTACTGATTCTATCCTACCCACACCCCACATCTTCAATAATGGTTATATGACAAGATTGCCTTTACTGGAGTTCTTGTGATTGGATAAATTTTGGTCCAATATGTTACAAATAAATGTTACCAGAGCTGTCTTTCAATATAAGACCTGTCTTTTGCCATAATGACTAATCATGATCTAGGTAGGAGCTGCTGTATCAGCAGAACAAAGATAAAATGAAGCAGAATAAGAGTCAACCCTCTAGCACAACTAGTAAACAACAAAGCATGGGGTTTGAGAGAATGAAAAGGGCACCAGAGGGAGGAGGGAAAGGGATCACAACCACTTACAGAGGTTGTGATCTAAAGAACAAATTAAATAATATTAAAAAAATAGTCAACTCTTTCTGAACCAACAAACAAAAAAACCTTTGTCACTTGAAATCACTGATGTGTGAGGGTTTTTGTTATTATCTCATAACCTAGACCTTTTTAATAGCTTCACATATAATTCTGGCTTTATATCTCCCTGGAGAGCTGATTGATACATGTTGCTTAACTTTTTCCTTGTTCTCACTTATCTAGAAAAAAAAAAAGTATATTACCTATCTATTACTTTATAAAGTGATCATAAAGATCAGAGTAAACAGTAATATGTATATATAAATGTTATGTAAATAAAGTAATTTACATCCTTATAATACTTTAAAGTGGTTTTCATTTCACAAACTAAAATTTTTCTGAATGTGAAAGTAATTTATGCTGATGGTATGTCTAATCAGTAAAAAAGGATAAAGGTATAAGCAAAACCCTTCTTACCATCTACTCTACCACCCACATTTCTAATTTTGGAGATAGCTTCTCTTTAAAGTTTCTTGTGCACAAGCATAAAACCAATTTGTACTGAAGTTTTCAGTTTATTTCTTTTGCCATTTAACTATGTATTTCTATCATCTTTCTCATTTTTCTTTTTAATGGTTTCATAATACTCTGCTGGATAAATGAACCATGCTTTATGTAATTTGTCAATCAAGATTTTTTTCTTTGATAGAATGAATACCCCTTACAACTTTACCCAGTTTTCATTATTTTTAAAAAATGTATAAAATTTTACAGGGACTGATAAAGCATTGCCGCTGTCTTTGTGGCAGAGAGTAAAAACAGAATAACAGCAGTATTTATGACCTGAGATGGCAAACTGTTCTTATAGTGAGCAGAGAAATAAATTAATGCAATCAGAGATGTGGACTCAAGAAGTACATTACAGAAAGAAGGCAGAGAGGGATGCAAGGAAGGAGACTGACAACGAAAGTGGGAGAAAATGAGGAGAAAGAGAATAGTTGCTCCCAGGAAAGGCAGCAGCTGCTACTCAACTGAAGCTCACTGTTTTCATTAGCAATTCTAGCTCAGCTTTGGCAACTATAGCTTTACGAGAAAATTAAGAAATCCCAATATTTATATGCATGATTTTGCTACTTTAAATTCAGCAGTAATTGAAAGAAATATTTTTAAAGCACAAGTCCTTGTTGGGGAGGGTGATTGGATAGAGTCAAGGAATACATAAAACTGTACATAGAACAGCAGATTTAGAATGCACCTTAAAGAATACATGCTAGGGCTTTATCCATATGATCTAAGTGTGTTTTGATTTTGGAAGACTTACTTCCTCTAACTGGATTTTAACCCCACACAACCAACCAAGCCGCAGGTTATTAAAGAACATTCTTTTTGTGTAGTTTTATTTTAATCACTGCCCTGTGTTCTAAAACATCAAGATCATCTGAAAGGCACTTTCAATGAGTCTGAGGTGATATTTACCCCTTCCAGTATCAGAATCAAAATGGGATTTCATACATTAACATGGAGTCAACTAACTTCTTTCTGGTACTCACTAAAACATATTCAACATAGTACATCACATGGATCTAAAAGCAATTATTCTGTTCACTTTAGTTTTTCAATGTGTATTTTGAACATTTCATTCAAAAAAATTAAAAGTGCACATGAAAATTGATGTTGGATTCTAACATCATTGTTCATTACCTATTCCTCTTCCTCTTCCTAAATGTGACCTAAAATCAGATGTATGGAGGTAAATTACACACTTTAAAAAATAGTGAAATACTGGATCTGCGGTATTTGAAGGCTTAGTTTCTCTAATTAGTAAAACTAATCTATATCTCAGATGATAAGGAGTTTTTTGAAAACAGAACTAAATTAATCTATTCTTTAGTATTGAATGCACAATTATTTATAAATAATAATAGAGACAATTCTTTATTGATTCAATGTATTGTCAATATTTGTAGTTATTTTATAGGATTCCATTTTGAAATGTAAAATTATTGTTGAACAATTTTTTTTCTCTTTGGAAAAACTCTTTTTGTCTCTGAATATCTTTTCTTTCCAAACTTGGTAATTTTCAGGAATCTAATAATAACTAAAATCCATTTTTAAAAGCCTGCCAAGAAGACCCACTTTTCTGTCTGATTTAACTAATGTAACTATAAGATTTAAACTGTTTAGTTGGGGGAAAATTAGTTTGCAACTGCAAATAGCTGTCTGCATTAATTATATCCAAATGAAGAGAGTAATTTTTAGATCATTTTGTCATCAGTTTTTCTTTGCTTGGTTAAAAATCTCCCTCCCCCCCTTTTTTTTTAGAACTACTAGGTTATAGAATATGTAATATATATAATATAATATGTATAATATATAGCTATAGCTATATCTCCTTCCCTTTATCCTTCTCTTTCCTCCTCCCTAATACATTTTCTGAGTCCACATCTCTGATTGTGTTGATTTCTCTCTCTACTCTCTATTCAAACTGTTTGCCATCTCAGGTCATATGTATATAATAGTCTTATTTGTGTATATATATATACACACACACAAACACATATGATGATATGTATATACATATGTGGTGTGTGCTTATCATCGACAATACTACAGATACTTTTTGAGTATACTTAGGGACTATAATATATATTTTCACCTTGTCTACATGATCTGAGGTTGATATTTTTTATATATGTGGCCACATACAGTGACTCTGTCTCTGCACACACACACACACACACACACACACATACACACACACAATGTAATTAAAGGGAAAAGGAACTGACAAGTTGAAATCCATAACTGGGAATGCCAAGTCTGAAACAGAGGCTGAGCTCCTGGTTGTTTCCT
The DNA here is from genome assembly GCA_004024945.1 of Uropsilus gracilis. Taxonomy (NCBI): domain Eukaryota; kingdom Metazoa; phylum Chordata; class Mammalia; order Eulipotyphla; family Talpidae; genus Uropsilus; species Uropsilus gracilis. The sequence continues at coordinate 87,761 of PVHY01001190.1, forward strand.
TAAATAAGTATAACAGGGTATACATCCCATGTAATGTGTCAATCTGATTTAGTGATGTAAACTACTTTTCATTCAGTGTATTCACTTTTAGAGACTATTTATAGGCAAAGCAAGTATGAACTAACATTTCTGTTTGCTCATTATAAACTTCTACAGTCTGTTACTAGAGGGGAGATCCTGTTATCAGAATAACTTAGAGTTCAGGTATTTTCTGGCTTATTTGATTTATCCTGGTCAAATGAGCAGCCAAGCTGACTGGCCAATTTTTCAGAGGTCTTGTGTGCCCTTCTATGCAGGAGACTCCTGTAGGTAATTATCCTTTCTTATCATGGTAGAGCCATATTCCATTAAATACATTTGCATATATCATGCTATAAGGCATAATGTAATTCAACTAGGTGAGAGTATTCTACAGAAGAAACACATTTGCTTAGAAAATAGTTGTCTGTGTGCTACTGAAACACTTGTATATCAACTAACTGTACTCTTTATCCATCCTTTTAAGTTCCCTCTCTCCTTGTGGCAGAACTTCTGAGACATGGACATAGTTAGAATCAGATTGTCATTTTTCCTGGCCTCTTACTGATTTCTCCATGACTTTTTTGCTGACTCTAAGATAATAAAATAACCTAACATCACTTGACAGAACAATCACAATCTCAAATTAGAATATATAGTGTCAAGTCATTTGTCTCAAATCTCTGACACTGATTTAAAGTTTGCTTCTTTTTCTTTCACCTAGCCTGGGCCTGCTATGGGCTAATAGTTTATGGTGGAGCCATCTATGGTGGAACACTCTTTCCATTTTCTTTTTATAGCCACTGTTTTATCTCCTTCAATAGCTTGAAAATTGAACTTTGTGATTTCACCAGAAGGAGGAAGAAGAAATTAGAAGGATAAGAGATGGTGGAAATTTCCTCCTTGACATGACTTTATATTCTTAGAATTCTTGTTTAGTGATGACATAAATGTTTATTTGTCCTTAAGTGGTTTTTGTTTGTTTTTAATTTCAGGGGTTGTTTTCTATTTTAACAGTAATTAATTTCCTTCTCTGTAGAACTGATAATACAGAAGGTTCCCAATTAAATTTGGATAACAACTAAACAGTGAATTTTTTTTTTTGTTAACTGTGTTACAAGTATTGCACTAAAAATATATTAATTGCAATTAAATTTTACCAGGCATTCTGGTTTTGTTTGTTTGTTTGTTTGTTTGTTTAAGTCTTGCTGTTTTTGCCTGGAACCGCAGGGTCACATTGCTGGGGGTACCACAGATTCAAGCAATTCCCAGCCTCAGCTTCCCAGGTAGCTGGAATTTTAGGCGTGGGCCACCACAGCCAGCTATATTTTTTTGGAACTAGGTCTTGCTACATTCCTCCGGCAGGACTCAAACTGAGATCCCTGGCCCCGGTCGTGGCTTCCTAGGCTGTCGCTTATAGACATGCACCACCATGCCTGACTGCATTCTGTATTTCTACTCGTGAAACATGGCAATATTAGGTAGAAGGGCGTTTTTAAAGGGCAAAATGGTACCTTTTGGGGGGGTTAACATGATTTATACCTTTTATCATTCTGTTTCCAGTAGTATGATTTTTTTAAAGCATCTTTTCACAAGAAACTCAGGCCTTTATGGGCCAATTGGATATAGATTGCAAATTTTCCATTTTTCTGTTGACTATCCCCAAATGTAACTCAAGCATTAAACACTTACTATGTTAAAAATTATGCCAATACTTGCATAGATATAGGTAACTTTACTAGAGCATGAACACATAGCAAACAGTGGAAGTAACTTTTGTATATCTCAGTATCTAAAATGACAGTTTGTAGATGGTAGATACTCCATGAACATTTTGTGAGTGACTCATACTGCTAATCTGTATTTTCACTATACCTGTGCAGTATAATAAAGGAATTCTGAAAGTACATCATGATCAAGAGGATTCCAATAATTTATGCATTTTGAGGTGGGCCATGAATACTTACTAATAGTGATTGTTAGAGTAAACCATTGTTTCAATTAGGAGAGCAGTTGCAAACTTTCTTTTTGCCTTAGAAAGAAATGGTTTATATCCTCTTCCTTTTCCTCTCAAGCTCATTCTGAGCAGTCTGTTCCAATCCGTTTGATTCATTATTCCTCACAAGATTGAAAGCTGAGTATTTTTACTCAACAAATAGAAATTTCATGTTATTTCTCAAGGTCACAGAAAATTTGCAATGAAGAACAGAATTTCCTAAGAGAAATAATTTTAAAGTTCTTTGTCTCTAACATCACTTTCTTGACCAGCCAATTTCATATAGACAAGAAGGTAAAAATGATGATAGATGTAGCTAAATAATTTCTTTTCAAAGAATTAGCATAAAGATTCCCTAGAACTTGTGGTTTGTCACTCTAGGTCAGAAAGAGAAAATAACAATAGAAATTTTTAAAGTTCTTCCTGTCTTTTATAATTTGGAGGCAAATATAAATACAAATGCTATTGTCTTACCCAACAAGAGTACAAAATGTAAAAGTAGGTGAAGAGAAAGACTAGTGCCATATGATGTTACTTATTTTGTGTCCTTGTGAAGGAAAGAACTTGTATTGCCCTGCTGAATTCAACTACAAAAAAATTGAGTACTGTGTGTACTGTTTCAGCTTGATTAATTTGAAAATATATTTCCCAGAATACCCTTCACTGTACATTTTTGGCTAGAGTTGGCTAAAGGTGGAATCTAGAAGGTAGAAGTGAAGTAGCAGCTATTGGTTTCTGAAAGTTGTCATTGTTAGTGACAGTCACAGAGGTGGCAGCAAGCTTTAAATTACCCTCACTCTCCTCCACTTTGTGTCTAGTTCTGTTTCCCATCTGCTGACCACATATGGCTTGAGATCCATCTCTGGAGGCTGACTACAACCCACAAAAGCAAGTTTCCCTCTGTCCAGATCTTCCTTGGATAGCTTGTTTTTGGAAACTGGGCATGTGTGACTGGATTAACTACTATGATTTCCCTGATCTTCTGTCTTTCACCAGCACCTTCATTTTTCCAACTTCTCCAACTCTATGAGATATTAGAGCTCTAACAAATCTCTTATCCACAGCTTTTTATCATGAAGGTCAAAGTATTTCTGAAACCCATCAGCTAAACATCAAGTTTCCCTTTTAAAACCAGCCTACCGTCAAAGTGCCCAAATCAGTAGTATGTAATTATGTGTGTCCTTCCTGAAAGTACATTTGGAAAGCTGATGTGTTCACATTTGAACATAACAACCAGATATGCACTAGCAGTGTACCCATGAGTAATGGGAACTTTTGAGAATAAGTATCTCATCTGAAAAGGAAGTCTATACACAATGAAGCCAGCTCACAGAGTTTGGCCTCATTAAAATGCAGTGATTTTCACTTGTGTGGGTGTTGTTGCTGAAATTGAGTAGCAAGTGCCCTGTATGCATGAAAGCTAAGAGACATTTATTGAACAGAAGTTCAAATGATATGAAATTCCTGATAGAAAGAGGGCGGGCGGTATCTTTAGGGTATGAAGTTCAAAAGGCACTTGTGATGGTGTTACTTGGGCTTTTGAATTTATTTCTTTCTTTGGAGAACTTGGAATCAGATTTGAAGACAACCTTCATTATTCAGTGTACAGGATGTTGTCGGTGCCCTACCCACACCCTTGGCACACAGGCCTTTAAGCTGCTTCCTAGAATAGCTGTGACTCTGAGAACTTTTTTCCTCCTATGGGAGCCAATCACCCACACACAAGCAAGACCTAAATGCTGAAGAGTTAATGCCCCTGGAGGCATCACTCCTAGACAATCCAAAGTCAGTGGATACTTGCCCCAAATTCCTTCTTGCCCCTCTGCTGGGATAACTCTGAGATGCCTGTCCTACTCTGTCCCCCAAGATTTCCAGCAGAGTTGAGTTCAAGGTGCTCATATTGTAATGTTCTTGGTAATATTCCTGTTCTGGTTCCCTCCTTCTCATCTCCTACTGTTTCCTGGTATAAACAAATCATCTCCATTTGAGCTGTTGTCTCAAGGTCTGCTTCTAAAGAATTGTAATCAAGGCCTTTTCCATGATTCTTAGACAGATCTGGTTCTTACTGATTATTTTATTTTGCTGAGTATTTGTTTAGAATGCAAAATTTATTGGGAGATAAGAGAACAGAAAAGCATTTTGCAAGTGAAGAAATGATGTCTAGTTAAAAAGTACAATGAGATATTAAATTAGCTATTTCCTTAGAATTCACAAGATAGAATTTCAGGTTTCAGAGTGTGTTACAAGACTGAAAGTAAAGTAGGAGAAGCCAGGTTCTCATTCCTAATTTAAAGAGAAGGTCTACAAAAGGAATTTTTGGAGGGCTGTGGAGTGTACCTCTGCAGAAGGGGGACACTTTCATCTGCTTCAGGTCTAGAAAGAAATAGTGAATGGAAGACAAAGAATATGAGATTTTTTTTTTGTGGGATAGATGTTGACCTTGTGCTTGAGAGAGAAACAGTACATATGATGTCTTTGGTCTTAAAAACAGCACTACCTAAATGGATAAATGGCCTTTTCCAGCAGAAAGAGGCTAGAGTGAATAGCTGGTTTTCGAGATGTTGAAAGGCAAGCTTGCTAGATTTAGCAAGTATTTTTACAAAATAACCAGTTAAAATTTTAGTTGAACAATGTATTCCTTTAATATGTTAGGTATAACCCATTCACTATTTTTTCTTTGTTTAGCTGAAATTCATATTTAACTGGCAATTTATATTTTATCAGTGAATCCTACTTCTACTACACCCCTTTACTTAAGAGTATTGGAAATCAGATAATTGTAAAAGTAAAGTACTTGATATGATACCAGAAGAGTAATTCTCAGAATGACAGTGAAGGTTTTCCTATATTCCCTAAGTTAAAAAGTGAACGAAAACTTAATGCTTAATGTAATTATTTCCCTTTAATTAATCAATTCATCCTATTTATTAAATATATACCATGGATGAAAGCATAATTCTAAATGCTAGACACACAACAGTGAATACTGCAGACCAGGTTCTTGACCTCACAGAGCTTTGATTCTAATAATGTGTGTACTTGGCACACAAAATAGAACATGGGGCCAAAGGGACCTGTAATTCTTTGAAATGGGTAATGGTTCCATTCTCACACCTCATAATTCTTGCCTTCCTGCCCTGTAGTTTTAATGCTCCCCCAGGGACACCTTCAAGAGGAAAACCTCTAATATCACCACCATTGCTCTAGATTACTAAGATCTCTCTATAGATGGTATTTGAGCAAGGAATCCTTGCTTAAACCTGGTGGTATGTATTTTATCAATCATACTCCATTCCCAAAGAGAAATGGAGCAGTATGACTCCTGCAATTTTATCTGCTTCACTTATTCATTCATTTTTTTCCTTTCAGACAAAAGAGAGATGAACAAGAGATAGTAGTGATAGCCCATAGGTAATGGAATCATAATTCTGAGATGGTGGAGTAAAGAAGCATCATGTCCTCAAAGTGAGAAGTCATCAAAACTGGGAATTGCAAATGATAATATATGATGCTGTTAAGAAAACATTAAAAAGGAGAAGCAGGAAAAGCTTCAATGTACTACCCTAGAATTTAATTGCAATTTTGTGTCCTCCTTACTTTCCTAAACCTTTAAGCTACCCTGTGCAGGACAGGAGTGTAAATAAATACAGATTTGGAACTGCAACTATATATAGACAGAATGCAATAAAAGATTGGTAGCTATGAAGAACATCTATATTATGTTTAATATGATCAACTGGGGGAAATCAGAGCCTCTCTATGGTGAATCTATTTTTAACTTGATTCTCTTATTTTTAACTGATGTACCTTTGCAGAAAGTCAATTTTCAATGTTTTCTAAAATCTAAGTACTAGAAGCAGTTTGTTTATGTACTTTACAGAACACACACCTACATTAATCTTAGGACACTGGGTGTATGTGTTTAGATGTTCATACACAATCAGTACTCACTTTCAATGACTGTCTCAAAAAAATGCCACTTGAATATAATGATAATTTGATGTTTTCTTCCTTATGCTAATGATTTTCCTTTGTTATTTTTTCCATTAGCTATATTATTTAGCTACTCCTTAAGGGGAAAATAAAATTAAGTACTACACTGTGTGTGGAGTAGGCAAAATCAAATCTTTCTCTAATGGATTGGGGCTGCTCCACAGTCCATGATCCATAGCCATGAATACATTTCCAAAATTTTACTACTGGAAATAATGTTAGTAGTCCCTAAGAGGTCTTTTAGTACAAATTTCATTTTCCTTATCAGCAAAGAAACTGAGAATCATAGTTTCCTCATCATTTCATAGAACTGAAGCTCCCTGAGTAAATTTGCAAGGCAGATAGGTTTTTTCATTTGTTTGTTTTGCATTTAATTTCCCAAGTTGTACAAATTTGATAAATTTATAATAACATAAATGCACCTAGAAGAAATCATATTAGCAGAAACAAGTCAGAAAGAAAAAGACAGATACCAAATGGTTTAACTAATATATGAGTAATAGGAAAGACAAGCAAAAGGCCATGAGGAAATGTCCAAACAAGCTAACAACCAAACTAAAGAACACAACTGGGGCAACTGGGGTGGCTGGGGGGTGGGGGGGGCTCTGGAGATGGGAGGGAGTGATGGTCAAGGAGGGAAGATGGTGGGTGATCCCTGGGGAAGACAAAGGTACGCACGCACAAACAAATAATAAAAATAAGTAAATAAATAAATAAATTTTAAAAAATAAATTTCCCAGTTGATACAGTTCACTTAGTTTAGTGTCTGTTTTTCACTCACCCTTGTTAGCATGAAGTGGCCTTTAGAATCATTTTTAATGAATTTTATTAACACAGATATATCCAATATATGTAATGATACCTCTGTTATACAGTAATTCTCATGTTAGTTTTTGAGTGGCTATAACCCGTACCACCTTTTTAGAGGATGTGTTGGTATAGAAGCAGCCTCAATGGACAGTACTGAAAGGGCATCCACCAAAACTGACATCTTCTTCAAAAGTAGGATGTGAAAGAACGGTGTACTATTCTGACCTTACCCAGAGGAATGACCATAGATAATGTATGGGGTTATTTTGGAGGCAAAGACAAGACTGTGTGGCCACTTCAAAATAACTGGGTTCATAGGAACCTCAGATGGCTAGGACTGCCCGAATACAGATCACTGAGTCTATTGACCATGACTTTTGATGATGCCCATAAGTAAGCCTGGGCATTTAGATTCTAGGTCTTTTCTCTTTGTTTCTAAGACTTTAGCTTTAAAGCTCTTAAAATGCAATTTTCTAGAAACTTATATTGAGTTTCATATTTTATTGACTATATAAATAGTCAATAGCTGATCACCAGGTAGGAAGCTACTCATTTCTCATTTGTAATAGAAATAGCCATTTCCAAGCATTTTAATGTTTGCTGGTTTTGACAAATGATAAATTCATTTAAAGATATACAGCTAAACCTTCGACTTTATCAGGGCTGCTGTTTTGACAAGATCCATGGCCTTAAGATTCCATTATGCTTTGCAAAACTGCACAGTGCCATAGTGTCATGTGCTCTTATTTCTAAGTTTTATGGTTATGTAAGAGTTGTAGCCTAAGAACTCTGAATTAAGCTTGAGTGATGCTGGCATAGCAAAACAAGTGTGAGAACAAAATTTAACAGCCAACTAACACATCTGATCTTATATTGCAAGAAATTAGCTCTGCATGCTATATGAATAGCCATGCATATCACTTTATACTTCATAATTCTGAGTAGATGGTAAATGGAAAAAGAATTGCTTCAGTTTCTTTAGCATTTCTGTGCATGAAGACAAGTCTTAACAATATCTTGAAGGGTTGTTAATTTAGGTTTAGGTAGAACCATGGAATTCTTACTGTCTCAACATGATGGGACTACTTCAGATTTCATAATGGTAAATTAACAATATCTGCCTTTATTCCTCTGGCAGACAGCTAGTAGTATGACTGCATTATTTTCTCAATCATGAAGGTACCTTTGCTTTTGTTTTCATTTAATTACTTTGGAGCTGTTTTCTTTGTTAGTTTTAGATTACTTTATATACAACTTTCATTAAGAATGCTATATATTGCTGCATAACAATTTTATTAACCAGTCATTGTTGAAACAAACCACACAAATTTATCAATATAAAACAGTAGAATTCCTTTTCATTCAGGTTTTTTGTTATGCAGTTGATGTAGTTCTGCTTCAGGCTTGAAAGCTGAGTCCAGGTCTGTTTCACCACCTAGAGTCCAGGCTTGGGGAAGTGGCTATCCAGGTTAGAGTCTTCTCAAATCAGAGATTTCCAGGGGGAAAAGTGAAAATACGAGAATATTTCTTATGAGCTGTGCTTGTAATTGCACAATGTTACTTACTTCTATATAGTCTGCATCAAATTATAGAACAAGGACCAGCATCAATAATACAAGGAAAATATTTCTCCCATAAAACACTTTCACCTTTCAAATGTAGTGAATTTCAGTTTATATTAAATCTGAGTAAAGCTTATGAAATGTTAATTATACTGTAAAAATATATAGTTAAAATTTCAGTATAAAAGTTATGTAGAAAAGAATAAAAATAAATTTGGAAGACCATTTTCCATTAGTTCTCTTTTCATATTTTATTTCGTATTTTATTTTCTAAAAGAAAAAAAAAATCTCTAATAGCAAAGAGAAGGTTAATTCAAGTTTCAGAAAGGACAGTTTTTAAACATTTTATTACATTCGAATTTACTGGAAATCAATTAAACTTATAAATTATACATATATATTTTAATATTTTAAAAACAAAATATAATTTTGTGGTTTACCTAATAATGTTTTTGTATAGAGAGATTTAATTTTTTAATGCATTATTTAAAGTTGTTTTAAATAGCTGTACTTCATCAAATTGTGTATAAATATAATATACATATTTATATTGAGATATTATTTTTCAATTTATTGATTGGTAATGAAGATTTGACTTAGGTCGGTGATGATTATGGATTAGCAATATAAATTTATTCTACAAAGTGTTCTTTAATACATGTTTTAAGTATTGTAAAAGCCAAGTTTCTAAAAATATTTATCCAGTGACTTGTACTTAATACATAATAATAGTCTTCTCATGGAAATATAATAAATAGAGCCAATACTTGTTACATATATCATAATGCCTCTCTGGCTGACAAAGTTTCAAGAAGCTGTTTTTGTTCTTTAGATATTAATTTTTTAGTTAAATTTTAACTATTTTCTTTTCAAAATGGCTTAGATACTGTCATTCAATGGATGTTAAATTATAATACCCTTTACTCTTTGGACTAAAAAATGCAATTTTTTCATGTTCTTCTTGAGAATTACAGGATAGTGAATTGTTATTTGACTGGACTGGCTTCTAGCATGTATACTAATACTACTTTCAGTTGACTTCAACAAATATTGTCTGTAGTTTTTAATACACTCTCAATGGCAATTGAGATGTTAGTTACCAGTTAGTAGTGATTTCAAACCACAAATATGTGCAGGAAAAGTGCAAAAATAACACAGAATACATTCTGCTTTTTCACTGGGGTAAACATGTACTTAAAAAAAAAACTCAGGTTTTTATTAACTTTATTAATAATAACAAGTAAAGATGAGCAAATAAGCAACTTTAAGTTGAGCTGTAAACTTTATAAAACTATCATAGCCAACAATACTAATTTTGAAAAATAACTGGATTTTGAAATAATTTATGAATTATTCAAAAAGAGTAAATTTGTGAACATCCAGGAGAAAATATAATTCAAGTGCAGCAATTGAAGTTCTCTATAGCTATTGATAGATTATACACAGCTGACATACTTTTATTTCATAAGAAGATAAAATGATAGAAAACATTTAGATCATGTAAATGTTTTTCAGGTGAGTTGAAATTCGGAAAAAAACATAATTTCACTAAGACAGTCAAGAGTTACCATAAAAGAAGATGGCATTTTAAGCCAAAGGATAGTTCTTTGAAGGATTAAAGGACAATTTATCAAAAACATGCCCTTTGATTTCCTGGAAGCTTGGAACTATGTCATATATGTGTCCTTCCGCCACTAGTGCAGTGCATGCAGGTAGTAGATACTTAATAAATGTCTGAACAGTGAGAGAGAAAATTATCTTCAAATACAACTTTTGGAAAACTGTACCTAACTATTTTATTTTCCATGTCTGTGTGTGTGTGTGTGTGTGTGTTATCTAGAATCATGATACAATACAAACAACTTATTGCTGGTAGAGTTGATTTTTATTTTAATTTAAATTATATTTACTTTAAATCTGTGTTTTTAGAAATTAAGATTAAATGGCTGCTTCATAGAAAGTATTATAAATTATGGTGCTATAAATTAAAATCAACATTTTAGAAACAAAACTAGCTGCAGTTCAGAAATTATTCTGATGTAAATTTGAGGCTTCAAATTTTAAATTCTAATGTTCATACCATAATTTTTATGTGCCACAAAACCTGCATATGGTTAGATTCTGTGTTGTAAGGATGTTTTTTACATTTGGTTCTATTTATTCTTCTTTTTAAATTAAGGTATCTTTAACATTAAACATAAAATATGTAGTTTTAGGTATACAACAATGACTTAATGTATTTATATATTGTGAAATGATCACCACAGTAATCCACTAAAATACTGATTGGCTATCATTTATTGTTATAAGTCTTTTTTTTTTAAATAAGGCTTTTAATATTTGCTCTCCTAACAAATTCAGATATTCAAAATAGTACTGTTAACTATAGTCACCATATTGTACATTACATTGCCATGGCTTACAACTCATTTTTTTTAAACTGGAAGTTTTACCTTTAGATATCTTCAACCATTTTGCCCACTCCATACCCTCACTTCTAGCAAGCACCCAAATCTTTTTTCAGTATCTTTAAGATTTATTTTTTCTTTCTTATTCTGACATATTGGCATAATGCCCTCAGAGTCTATCTATATTGTCACAAATGGCTAAGAGTTCACCCATTTTCCTGAGCAAATAATATTCCACCATGCATATATGTACATTTTCTTTATCCATGCTGACATATATATATATATATATATATATATATATATATATATATATATATATATATATATACAGTTGTTCCTACAATTTGCTATTATAAGTTATGCTACAATTAATCTGGGAGTACATCATTATTTTGACTTAATGTTTTCCACGTCTTTGCTGAAATACCCAGAATGGGAAGCTATATCGCATGATAGTTATATTTTGAGTAAACACTGTACTGTTTTTCAGTAATTTACAATCTCACCAACAATGTACAAGCATTCATTTTCTTACCTCTTTGCTATACATGTTATTTCTTGGCTTTATAAGAATTGCCATTTTGGCAAGTGATATAAAAATTACTATTCTGGCATGGTAATGTTTCATTGTAATTTTGATTTACATTTCCCTGATGATCAGTGATATTGAGCATCAGAATATTATTAAGCCAGATTGTATGAATATTTTCAAAGTTCAAACCCTATTGTCATGCTTAACTTTTCCCATCTTTCATATATAAGTGTGTGTGGATGTATGTATATGTATTTTACATCTCAGAGGGCTGGTTTATTAGGAAAGGGATAAAAAGAGAGGCGCTTGCATAGACACAAGAGGACTGGAGAACTACCCCATTTTATATTTCTACTTCTGTAGTTATTCCATGACTTCTAAGTATTTCTTTAATTATTATAACTACTGTTTAGCAACAACCTTTTGAAAACAGTAACATCCTTCCTCACTTTTCAGTTCCAAAAGAAGTATCTACAAATATAATTTCTATCACAATTTTCTTTCATCACCATCATGCTGTACCCCTCCTTCTTTAACAGTTTATATTAAAAAGTTAATATGGGAATATCTATCTGTTGTGTGTTTTCCTTATTTTTAACTCTCCATTTTATTTCTGTATTGTGAATCTTCCTATGTTATGCAGATAAGCAGTAAATGAATTAATGAAAGATTGAACAAATTAATGGATAAATGAATGGATGGATAAATTAATAAAATGAAATGCAACTCAATATAAAATATGCTGTGGTCTTATTAAGTCCATAAAATTTGCGAATTGCTGCATAAAAGTGCTTTATATGTTTTGGCATTTTAACGATGTTTACAGTGTTTTAGAAGAGACAAAAGATTTCAGTCTTGTGGCAGTTTGCCGGAACAGGGAGCAATTGTGCATACAATTACGCTATTAAGTTATTAGAGGTAGTAAAAATTTACGCAAAACAGACCTTGAAGTGTTTTAAATTATGTTTAACTGAAAAGGTTAACAGTAGGCAAATCATATTCTTTAATCTCTTTATCATTTTTAATTGATCTTTTTTTCTCTAGGCTATATTATCATGTTAAATAAACAAGAGTTATGAATTTTCTATATAATTCATCATGTAAAGTTTATGACCATAGGTAGAGATCTTATAATTTAAGTTCACGCACTAGAGAAAAAAATCAAGATATACAAATATAGGACGTTGGGGTGTTATATTATAATATAATACAAATATAGGAGGGAGGAGTTATTTCATTTCTAGAACCATAATATTTGACCCTGGATCTAATACTCTAGGACATCAGCTATGTGAAAACTTCTTAAAAGGGCAAAACACTATATAAATGCAAATGCTTAATATTGGCTATATAGGAAATCATTTTTCTGAAGTTTTGTAAAGACCATTTCAATTTTTTTAAGCAGATGAATGAAAGAAAAATGATTTACTCCAAGATGGATGCATTTTTCTTCTGGTGTGTTTAAGACACTTTTTCTGGTATGATTTGATTAATCCTTGCACCATTCTGGTGAGGGACTTCGTGGCTCACATTGTAATTTTTTCTTGCCTACATTGATTTTCAAATATATGGATATGATTTCTCATGGGAACAACTGATATTTCTTCTAACTAATCCTTTTATCGCTGCATTTCAAATGGACACATGAGGGAGACCCTTGCAGGTAGCCCACTGCAGAAAGGCCTCTTGATACAGTTTTTGGGCCTGCTGATATGAACCAAAGAGTTTTCTGAAGCTTGGAGGGAGCAGGAGCAAGGGAACCTCAGAAAACTCAAGCCTCACTGATGGGGGAAGTGCCCTTGGAAAACTAGTTACCCAAACTTTTCCTTTTCTACTTTCACTGAGCATTTATATGCAAAGTTTTATATGAGTAAACTAATTATGGAACATTTCAGCACTCTCCATAAAAAGCAAACTTGGAGAGTTTATCAGGTCCTAGGGAATAATAAAAAAAGGATCAATCCAAGAGTTGGAGCAAAAAGGAGTCAGGAACATAAAATCTGCCAGCTGGAAAAAAAGCTTAAAGCAGCTGAAGAATCCTGGAAAATAATAGACACACTCTTGAAGTTCTGACTTGTGTCTGAGTTTAAGTTCTTTGTAATGTCTACTGATCTCTACTTGGCTTTCCAAGGTAACTTTTCTCTTAAATTTCCAAGGCAGCTTACCAATTTTATGCTCAATGTTCAATTGGAATAGGAGGGTGAAAGGAAGATACTGTTATTTTAATACTAGGTACAGAACAGAAACTCAAGTATAGAAAAATTGACTCTTAAGATGACAGAAATCATAGTAACATGATATAAGTTCCCATTTCATTGTTTACACTATCAAAAACTTTAATTGGTCAATAATATATGAGAGATATATTAAAAACATATATTTTTAAAATGTTAGTTTCTTCCAACCTCTTTGTGTTTAACTGTTTTAGAAATTTTCAGAGTCTGTCAAGATCAAGCACAACTTCTTTGGTTTTAAGTTAGTAACTGTTCAGCTTCCCTATCATCCTTGCTCTATGTGAGGTGGGGCTCTCCCTTGAGGATTACCTTCCTTTGTTGTACTTTTCCCCACTTATCCAGGAACAAAGGTCCTGGAAGAAAGGAAGGTGATCTACTTGCTTTTACAACTGTTACAGGGCAGGTTGAGGGGCACCCCAGAACCCCTAAACTGGCACACTCTATATGGGTTCTGCCACCTACCATGTAATGGCAAGAGTGCTTTTAGTGCATAAGACTCTCAACAGAAAATTAATACAATTAGTGTAAACAGAGAGAAAATAGACTCCAATTAAACACCTAAATTACCCCATCCTCTCTTGGGTAAATGTCCAGCCCAAAAGGATTGGCCCAAAGCTGGGTCACTGAGGCCCAAAAGCTTACCACACTCTAAGGCACCTTCTGAGAGGAAACTGCAGGAAAAGGGCAGAAATGGGCGATGCAAATCTGAAAGAAAAGCACAAAACCAAAACCCAAATCAGGATAAAGTCTGCCATTGTCAGTTTCCTCATGGGCCTTTCACTCACATATCTATCTCCTTCCAGTGTCTTTTTCCATATCCTTCAAGTTCCTGGTACAAGTCCAAGACTGAGAAGCAAGTGCAGCTTCTTCAAATGTCTCTACTCCATGAGCTTCTTCCAGGTCTTCTTGATCTTGTTCTTCCATTGTCCCCATATTCTCCTCCTGCTCTTCTTTTTGTCTCCCCCACCCAGTCTCTTTTATGGGGTCATGTCCTAGCACCTTCCCTCCCTTCATTAGGGTAGGTCAGGTACTTAGAATTTCTAACTGAACCTTTCTCACTGTCATCCTTCCTTGAGGTGGGGCTGGGAGTTTAAACTGTTACAGGACTACTTCAGACAATTGTTCCTTCTCTTCTGAAACAAAAGTGTTACTCTTCTGAAACATATATCTATATGGTCTCCTATACTGTTTAAAGTTAATGGTTTTTTTTTTTTTTTGGTTTTTTTTTTTTGTACTCAGATATAGGACATTTTAGGAAAAATGGTGTGTGTGTGTGTGTGTGTGTGTGTGTGTGTGTGTGTTTACTCCCATTGATGAAGGTCAAGAGTAGAAAATTTGGAAAGGACGCACCACAAGACCTAATTCAAACAAAATTGGAGGTGAGGATAGAATTGATTAGCATAACCCTTAAACCAGCAGAAGAAATGAAAAATCCTTAGACACCAACTTCTTTACCAAGTATCACACTTATATTTGAAATATAGGTGGTGAAGACTGGAGGTGGGTGTGTGGTGCTTGAGGGCCATTCTAGAGACTTAACTGCTCCTTGAAAATCAATCAAATTGCACCTTAGGTTTAATTAACAAGTTAACTCCACAAAGGGATGGACTTCTCTCAAAGAAAGGAGATATGGAGATTGAGAATATAGAATACAGGTCCTTTCAGATTTCAGCTGATCAGGTTATCAAAAGTTAACAACTCCACAAAAATATAAGCCCCTCCCAAAGAAAAGACATCATCCGTGCAATGTCTATACTTGCAAGAGTCTGCAACCCTTCTGTCCTGTGGCTATGCAGGTGCTCCTTCGTATAAATCCTCCCTTAGTAGGGCAGCAGCACTTCTTCCTACCTGTTACCATGTAGATGTTTCTATTCAATAACCTTCTCCCTTTGCATAGCAAGAGAGGCAGCTTTCTTCACAGTGACCTGCTTGCGATTATGCAGGTCTGTCTTAAAACACCTGTGCCTCTAGGGGGCAGTTCTTTCTGCCAGCTTATATGTATGCAAGTGTTATTTACTCCTCTCTCCCTTTTTATAAACTTGCCTTTTTGGATATCACTAATGCTTCTGTCTCATAGAGAAATTTGCTGCATGCTGTTGAAAGGAGAACTTTGTTGAAACTATTCCCAGAAATAACCCACAGACCCAATCTCTAAACCCAACACCTCTACAAGTTAACTTTGATATGACTACTATCTAAATTTTTTGACTTCAACCAAAGTTGGATGGACCATCTATCAGCTGAACATGACAGTTATTCCAGGTCATTTTTTTCAATAATCTGCTCAGTTGCTGATTTGAATGATTCTATTCTTGATCTTACCTTTGCAATACGTGTATCAGTTCTGTAAAATCAGTTTCAGGCACTCTACTCTGGACTACTATGTCTTTGCTTTGCAGCTCATTTCTTACATGCTACCAGCTATTAACCCCATATATATCTCTACACTTGAGCCAACACTTTTCAGCATTCCTCCTCTTCATGTTCATACTTTTCTAGCATATAGTTCACAGTCATGATGATCTCTCCAGAGTTTTTGCCCTCAATACCCCTCACTCACTCTCTCAAAATCACCCTCAAAAAAGCTCTTCTAATGATTAAGTCTGAATTTCTCCTTACTTTCCATCTGTTTCTAGGCAGTTGAACATGATTAGGGAAAAGTACATGACTGCTCTCTTAGGTCTTAAGTGGCCCCTTAGTCTGACAGAGGATCTCTCCACATTTCTCCAGTTAAGTCACTTCCCTGTCACCAAGACAAAGATTTTTACACCTTCCTCAATCATTAAACTAAACTTCAAACTACCTATTCTCAACTGCTTCCTGAGAAAATAGATACCATCACACCAAAACTCATCTTCACATAACTGAAAATATTACTCTACATGCATCTTTTCCTATACCTTCTCCCTATGTCTGATCTTCTCCTACTCATTGAGTTTAATCCTGTCACATCCTTTCTTATATTCTTCTGAATCTACTGTCTCTCATCTTTAAACTAGCAAAAAGGTCATATGCTTCCTTGCCCACCCCAGCCCCCAGCTGCTGTTGAAATCTTTAAGGTAAAACATTTCATATGACCTATATCCATTATCTCTCTGCTTCCTTATAGTCATTCTTTCTTGAATTTGCTTATCCATAGCAGGGCCCACTGTTAAGGTCATTGATGAGTTCTATCCTGTCAAATCTAATGATCAATTCTGTGGTCTTAGTACACATTGCACCTTCGTTTGACTTTATTATTATGGAGAGAAGGTCAGGGTAAGACCAGAGACAGTGAAAAACAGAAAATTTATTGAAATGCACTGATAAGAAAACTGGGAAGGATGTGAGTTAAAAAGGATTCATTTATCCCTTTTAAAATCTGTTTTGTGGGCTTTTCATGGCTGGGGAGTTTGGACTGGCTATGATGGGATGCTGGTCTTGGGTGTGTTGCTTTTGACACAGAATGTGTCCTGACCCTGCTTCCCTATTCTGGGTCATAGTGATCAGTCAAATGGTCTTAAATCCACCTTATCGCATCTTTTTATTCAAGCCTCCCAAACCTTCCTGAGAGGGAATGGGTGAGGGCTTAGGTTTTAATCATATTAAGTGTTATCCTAACAGTAGTGATCATCTTCATTTTTGAAATGCCATTTTATTTTTTTAATATATATATATATATTTCACATCTTTGTATTCCCAGGTTCTCCCACTAACTTCCCTCCCTGACTGCTCCCGCCCAACTGCCCAACCACAGCTATATGTACTTTAATTTTGTTGTTAGCTTGTTTTGACTTTTTCTCTTGGCATTTTGTTTCTTTATCCTATATCTCATGTATTAGTGAAGCCATTTGGTTTCTGTTCTTTTCTTTATGGCTTGTTTCTGCTAATATGATTCCTTTTAGGTCCATTCATGTTATCTCAAATGCATCAAATTTGTCCTTTTTAAATTGATGAGTAATATTCCATTGTGTATATATACCACATCTTTTTCATCCATTCATCTGTGTTAGGACATTTGGGTCATTTCCATGTCCTTGCAATTATAAATAGTGCGTAATAAGCATCCGAGCAAAGATATCCCTTTGTGTAAGTATTTTGTTCCCCTTTGGGTGGATTCTCAGAAGAGCAATTGCTGGGTCAAATAGTAGTTACATTTTGATTAGTTTGAGGGTCCTACATATAGCCTTCCATAGTGGGTGGGCCAGTTTATAGTCCGACCAGCAGTGTAAGAGTGAAACACCATTTTACTTTGGACATCATTCGCTGTCATTTTCTTCTCTCATTAACTACTTCTACATCTATTTTTCTGGTTCTTCTTAAATATAAGGGTTCTCTAGGCTCAGTTCTCTTTCCATTTACTCCCTGTAAGCCCATAGCTGTAAGTATGATTTATGTTCTGAGAACTGCAGCTTCTATCTCTTCCCCATGCTCCATATAAGGAATTGTGTTTTAGGATTTCTGTTTAGCAATCTCATAGGTGTTGCAAACATATAACTAAAAGCAATTATGGATTTCATCCAACTCTTACCATTTTCCACATTTCATCTTAAAAATTGGTACCTCCATTAATTTGGTTGCTCTGCTAAAAAACAAACAAAAACCCCCACAAGTTGGATTTGCCCTACTTTTTTTCTTTTTCTTTTTTTTCTTCTCTCTATGATTATTTTCAGCATCCAGTCCATCAGGAAAGCTTGCTGCTTCTACCTTCAAGCATCTTATTTTTTTGTTGTTTACCTCTGGAATGTAAATTCCTTAAGATAAAATTTTGCCTTGTTTCTGTTTCTCCATGCATTTAAAGCAGAACTTGACAAACTATGATGACCCATTCACTCAATCTAGCCCTTCACAAAGTGGGTTTCACATATTTAAATGATCAAAAACATTTTAATAGAACCTTGTGGCACATGGAAATTATATGAAAATCAAATTTCAGTTTCATTAAAGGTTTATTGAGGCACAGAGACACTCACCTATCTATATCTTATATACCATTTCTTTTTGTTTTTTCATTACAATGGAGCAGTTGAATAGTTGTGAAAAAGAATTTTATAGTTCACAAAGCTAAAAAAAATTATTTCTCCATTTATAGGAAATGTTTGCCGACTTCTGTGCTAGACAAATATTCCCTTAAAACAACCAAACCCTAACTCTTCTTTCTTTTCCCTCTAGTTATAAATAAGATTTCTGAACTGAGTCTTATAACAGCAAATCTATTGACTATTCCTGATACAGAGGTTAAGACTACAATTAATTGAAGACGCCTGGATCACATGTCCATTCCTGAAGCTGGAGAATGGGAATGGTTCAAAAACTTCTGAATCATATGGGCTGGGTGGGGAGATAGTAGTTTCCCAATGAATACCGAATTGCTATAAGTAGAAGAAGCATAAATAGAAATCTTAACAGAGAAAAACAACTTCTATGTGAACTCATTTACTCTTTTAAAAATGACATATCTTGAAATGTCATGAATCCTCCATGAAATACAGTTTTCTTCTGAGGAGTTACACTTAGCTCACTAGGGTGTAAATGCTAGTAATCAAATCATTTGTGTCTTACAAAGGATCTGTAGAATGTGTTGGGTGTGTGCGTGTGTGTATGTTTTAATACATGGACTTCAAACATATATATTTAATTTTTTTGAGGCTAGTTGATTTGCCTTCTTTGCTGTGACAGAGAAAGAATCTTGAGATGTTGTATCAAATTCTAGTTCTCCTTCTTCATTGTAAGAATTAAGGCCCACTCAGCCAGAATGGGAAATTGTTTGATATCATGTCTTATTTATGACACAGCTTTTAAAGTTTTAGATTTATCTTAACTTTCAAGACATCAAAAATTTGGGAGAGAGTTCTGATAATGATCAATTTGTTTATCTACATTGTCATTCAAAAATGGATGCCCTCAATGATCATTACAAACCCCAATTTAGAGGGAAAATTCTGCAGCTTAGTACAAATGATAAAACAAAGTATAGGCACTGGTAATTCTTTTAACTCAATTTCTTAGTTTCCCACCTTGAAAGAATGGAGAAATCCTTGAGTCAGTGAAATGTTTATCAAAATAGCAAACAGTAGGCGTTTTTAAGAGGCAAATTGAAGCTAGAGCTATTTGGAAATCAGCAACTTATCTGCAGCATGGAAGTTGCTGTTTCCATATTGATTATTTCAATTCAAAAAATTAGTTTAAGAATGGTACTTCAATAGTTTTGTGATTCACTCTTTACAAATTAACAAAGGTTTAAAATTTCAAGCTGGTGTTTGCTAGAATTTTCCACTTTGAATAACAATGCTTTCTTCACAATTTTGACATTTATTTCCTGTTTATAATCTTCATTGAGAATTCTCTTTGGTAGAGCAACTTTTTATGCTAAAATGATATTTTTTATGTGACTAATAAAGTATGACTACCAAGGGGTAAAAATTAAGCTATAGTTGTTTTAAAACTACTACCCATAGATGTAAAAGCTTGCTATTTTTGACATCCTATCTTCTGTGATATAATCCTGAAATTTTACTTATCTGGATATCTCATATTCTTTCTCTAGGGTGGTATGTAACTTACAGTGGGCTGTGAATATGTCTTTTTAAAAAATATGTAGTTAATTAAAATCTATTTCCTTTTTCAAAATCCTCTAGTTCTGCCAACACACTGCCTTGTGAGTTTCTGACAAAAGTCACAGCTAGTGATGTGATCATACAAAGTGAATAGCTCTTAAGAGAATAATGAATCAACTTAGGTAAACATTGACAAGCTAAAATTTGTTTGTTTTTTTTTCAATAAAATGTTTAATGTACAACAAATTTCATTTGTTATTTAATCCATGATAACTAGCACTATAAAAATATTGTTCTTTGTCTCTGTCTACATCTCTTTATACACACCCACCCACCAACCTCCCCCCCCACCCCCCCACCCCCAGAGTACAATGTTATGGAAGACAGGAATATTAGTACTTTTGGAAGATAACTAGATGTCTTTAACCCTATAAAGTTAAAGACCTCTAACTATAAGGCTAAAGGCTTTATGGGGTTAAATAATAGCTATCTTCAGTAATTTGAACATTTGTTGTAAATATAAAAGAGACCAGACAAGTAAACTTTCTTTGAGGTAGATAAACTAGAACTAGTATAGTAAAATTGAAGGCTGGCAAAATTTTGTTCAGTTCTACTTCTCTCTCAAGCACACCTATTCCACTTGTGAACTAATATCAAGAGTTAGTCAAGCCTATGCCTCTTAAAGCTTTAAAAGTAGAGATCCCCTGACCATCTACTAGTATACTGTTCCTAAGATTCTTGAAGTGTACACACATCAACATAGACTATTGTGAGATGAAAATTTGGGTCATCCTCTTGCTTCCACTGAGCATATTCTCGACAGGAAAAAATGTCTACATGTTTTTTAAAGTAATATGTGTATGTGATTATCAAAATCATAAGAGGCTAGGAGAAGAAACAGACTAAAATCAAGACAATGAAACATATAGAAAGGGGAATGAAACAGCTACAATTTTGGTGGTCACATCATCATCAACAAATGAGACAAGAAAAACTCTCCCACCAGTTTCCACTCCCACCAGTTTCCTCTCTACCAATTTCCTCTAAAATTTGACCCTTTGTGCCACTGACAGAGGGCTTCTAGAAAACTAGTATCTTCTTCCAACTCTGAAACTCTTGATGTAAGTTAAGGCTTGTTCAGGGAAACAAAACCACTGTGATTGCTAGTAATAAAGATTTGATCATAAGACTAAGGTCTTACAACATTGTGGGGAAAACTAAGAAATGGACTATGAAAGAGACTATTGGAAGAAATAAGAGAAGTCACTAACCAGCCCTCTTAAAGAAGTATTCTAGGTGGACACACAGGAACTTTCAAAGAACTAGATGTCCAGCTGTAGTTAGAACTGAAAAGGTGATCTGATGCCTATGGGGGCATTGCTGCTTCTCCTGTTTGATGCTTGCACATATAGTCACTTTTGAGTTGCCTACTGTTGGGAGAAAGAGCTGTATAAAGGCAGTAGAGGACAGTGAGCATAAGCAGGAGTCTGCTGATATTTCTGTATTTTTCTTTCTTCCACTTAATCATGGTGACCTTCTGCACATATGCTTTAGCTGAATCTCCAAATGTCTAGTTTTCACCCAGCATCATACAAGGAAATTGATGTAAGTCCTATTAAACAAGTTGACCAAAAGGTAAGCATTCTATATATTTTAAATTAATTACAGAACTACTCAAAATTGCCATTAATTTTTAGCAAATTTAATTCAATCTAACAGTAAATTGTACTTTTCTCTTAAAGCGTTACCTATTTGCTACAACTTGACTCTGCCAAGTCTTTATCTTATCACCCAACAGGCAGTTCATAGTTTGTCTTCTTTCTTCTTTGACTTTAAGTAGGAATTATAATCAAAATTTTTATTCCTGTATGTCAGAAATAAAGTATTCTTATTTAATTTTCTGAGAAAATTCTAGGATGGCATATAAAACTTAGATGATTGCTGTTACAGCAACAGTATGTAGCAAAATAAAATGCCATTTTTAACAAGGGCACATGTACTAGGCAATGGTTTTTCTGGTGTTTCTGTTAAAGGATGGCATACATTATGAGTTTCTAGAGGGAAAGTTTCTAGTTTCTAGAGGAAAAAAATTTCTATTTATAGGAATTATAGCAGCAGAAACTGCTAAATTTATTCCATACCCATTCTTTGTTTGAGCATAGACCACACATTGATGAAATCACATGTGCTTTCTTTCTTTCATATGATTTTCTTCATCTGAAACAGAATTGTGAAGGCAAAATCAGTTATGTTCAAATTCGTGAATAATACTTGCACTGTCATTCTCACAAGTTGTTTGATTAGGTTTGGGAATTATCTAATGTGTCATTTCCACGGGATAGCATTTGATTCTTTTACTAGTCCCGTTAACAACTGGCAATTTTGAATATACACAATAGTAATCCTATAGCTCAGTGACAAATCCTGAAAATTTCTATTAATGTAAGTGTAGATTAAAATAGAACACCTTTGAGACAGTAAAGAACTAAATTTTGTTGAAATAATTCATGTACAATTTAGGAGAATTTCTGAAACATCTTTCTGAGTAAATGCAAAGATTGGAGAAGGGAGAATTCTAAAATAATAACTACATCCAGGGAAGGCATGGGTGATTGTTTTATTGTTTCTAATCATTCATTCTTTCATTACCTGTAAAAGGACTATATCTCCCCACTCACTGCCACATGACTTGTAATGCCAACATGTAAACATCATTCAAATAACCTTAGTGCAATCAAATTGAATCTGGTTTTGGGATAAGAATTAGTGCACAAAGGTACCAATTTTTGGTATACATTGGTATTGTCTATAATGCCAATAACCTAGAAATAATCTGGATAAACTTCAATTTAGGCACATCCATCTTATGAACTATGTTAAAACTATTTGAACAGCAGTATGTCAGATTAGTATCGGCTCTATTGCAAGAATAGCCACTTAAAGATAGACTAACTGAGATTTGTAAGGATATTTCATATTGGAAAAAAAATTACCTCAGATATGTCTATATGCATTTGTCTGTGTGTGTGTGTATCTCCATGAACCCATGAAAAAAGAAAATGTGAAAGGATACACTTATATCACAGGACTGGTTTCAGAAGAGAGTTGATAGGGAAGATGTTTTTTTTTTAATTAAGCATCTTTGAATTGTTTCACATACTACAGTAAATATATAACAACTTTGTAATGCAAAATATATAAATAAAATAGAAATAAGATCATGCACACTTTTGTATGTATATGTTTATTGAATGTCTGGAAGGGAATATACCAAAATACTACATTTGGAACTTTTTGGGAGAAAACTGGTATTAGTGACAGAGCTTTTCATGTGCATATATCTATTTTTGTTAATAGTTATGTGTGTATGTATTTGTGTGTGTATTTACAATGAATACCTAGATACTACTAATATAAATTACAAACAAATATATAGCTTAAATATCCTCACCCATGCAATATAATAGAGGAATGTTGTTGTTGTTGTTGTTGTTGTTTTTCTATTAGTAGACAGCAATTATTGGTATATACATTAACAAGCATTAGTTGATTGAGGAGGATAATCATATGTAAGTTTAAGTAAAATCCAGTGCCTTGCAGAGATCTGCCTCTTCATGAAAATTTAGATTTAATGTAGTCTCAATTTGGAATACAAGATGTGATTCACAGATTCTTGTGAAATTCTGCTGTTATCTCTTATTGCTCCTATAAACTCACTCTAATTAGGGATCATTTAGAGGTTTTTAGCTAGAGGGATAGGTGAAAGGGTGTCTTTATCCCTACTTAGGCAGAGGGAAGTTTTAAAGTGGAAAATGAACAATTGATGATTGCCTTGCCAAGTGTAATTAAGAAAATTTAACAATGATTGTACAAAGTCCTGGAAGTAAAATCTGTCTAAGGCTGAGTTATGGCTTCTACATAGCTAATCCTATAAACTCAACATGTCAAGTTTTTTTTTTTTTAATTCTAATTCTTGGAATTAGTTGTAGTCTCTCACATATTGAATAACATATTTTTTTAATCTGTGACCCAAAGCAAAGATACCTCCTTTCACCTCTTTCCATCATACATTTTCTGAAATACTGATATCAATTTTATTCACTTCTTCCCCTATGACTACTTTGACAAGTTTCTCTTCTCAACTACTCACTCTTTCACTGAATAGTTTACTAGTTAACAATTTCTCATTGTTTGAAGGCATTGCCACTCCCGGAAAAGTTTTAGAGAGAAATTAGTGACTCAATTTCACAGTCACCATAGGATATAAGAATTATCAGAGTTGTGGGAAGTTCTTGCCTCTAGGAATTTAGGCATTTTCTTGCAAATGTGGGCATGAATAGTTGAAAAATTATGCAGCCAAACAAAAAGCAACATCAGCAAGCATGTAAACACTCAAAATCAACACAGTATTTACTAAATAGAGTGTGAGTAACACAGGAATCAATCTGTTGAACTGATAGAGAAAATTAGGAGATAAAATTATGTATAAATACTATAGCTCTAAGTATACTATACTTTAAATAGTAAATTTGCCTACAGGTATATATGAAAAGCAGGTGTGAATGTTTCAATAATGATGATGAAAGACCATGTTTAAGAATGTTGGCTTGACTTTTCCTGCCACACACTACACACAAACTACCCCTTGCATCCATGACAATCTATTTTAGATATTTGATCTTTTCCAAACTTGCTGATTATTTTGTTGGTTATTTAAAGGTCCAATCCAATATGCTTAATTCCCACTTCACTTCCCTCCCCAGAGTCTTATCTTTTCTTCTACTTCCGTATTTCTTACAGGAAAAGGGGTATACTCCAAATTCAGCTGCTTGTAATTGGACTACTTATAAGTCATGTAAATGTTACACACTCTAGTTAACTTAGAATTTTGAGCATTAAATCCCTCAAGTGGATTATGAGTTAGAATTAAATTCTTGGATAGACTTAAAAAGCTAAGAGATGTTAGGGACAAGTAGGTGTACTCGGGACACCCAGAAAGTATACTCTTTGGAAGTTAGAGAAATTGATCAGTCTCTGAGATACTAAAAAGAATGTGGAAGCCAACCATATATGGAGATAAGCCATGGGTAAAATGAGTTTTGGAGTCATAGAAATGTCTTTATAAGACAGAAATGGAAAGCCTAGTGAAGTAGATCACAATGATAGGACATATTCCCATGCCCTATGCACACTCTTTTAAGCTTAACATTGTCATGTAAGTAGCTGACTTCCAGGTGATAGCGTGTTCATTCTTGTTCTGAGTTTTATCTCACCACTTCAGTGTATTTACAACTAGCAAAGCACATTCCCACTCCCCCACAATTACAATGTCCTTTATAGTAAATATATTAATATCTCACACCCTTCCTCCTTGGGAGTGATAGCAATGGATTCCAGAGTAGCAATGGATTCCAGAGACCTACTATCTCCGGGATTCTGAGCACAAGTAAGCCAGTCATCTCTAACACTAACCCTCCATAATGTGCTCAGTCATATTAACCTTCCTGTCCCTTTGCATCTCACTGTTGTCAGTCTGCTGACCTCTAGGATCCCTCCTCCAAAACCTAGCAATATCTGAATTTTAATTCCAATTCTGCCTTTGAAGGAACCCGAACTAAAAGGAGGCTCTGTAAATAGAAGAAACAGTCCAAACATGAAACATAAAACCAAGCTCAAATAAATGAAAGTTGTGATTAGTCTAAAAAGAGTTGAGATAAATAAATGAAAAAGTTATTTTTTCCCTTAAACTAAATATATATTTTTCAAAAAGAGCTTAGGGAACTGTTATTTATTGGCTTTTCTGGGTCAGAGAAACATATTGGGTACATTTTAAAGCAAGTTTTTGAAAACTGTATAGTTTAAGTCAAAACATAATGTAATAATGGGAACCCACGTCAGTAAAAGATGCATTGCCTTGTTCTCTGTGGTTTCATACGACAGTAGTTCTTTTTAAAATTAGATGGTCTTTTCCAAAGAATACTTGCGTTATGTGTTGAAACCATGAAAAAGCTGCTGAAACACAATATTCATTTTTTAATCTAGTAATAAAGAAAGTAATATGGCTGAATAATGCCTGGTCAGATTAGCTTTGACACTGTATTTGCTTTGTGTCCAACTTTATCTGGCAATGCATTATTCACTAGTACTATTCACAGTGCTTTATTAACTCTTAATCAAATGCATTTTATCATAAGTGTCAATTCAATGTTATGCCATTGTATTTATGTATTTTTAAATACTGAGCTCTTTGTATCAAATGATAAATGCTTCAACTGGAAATGAATATCATATTTCTGGGGCTTGGGAATGAGGTCATTGTGTCAGCACAAGCAAACAACTTGTTTTGCCCTTTTCTTATAAAGCGAAATATAAAATTGTTCATTTAGTTTTTTACCAACAATAAAACCCAGCAAGTATGCTTTGGTTAGCCATCAAGGGCATTTTATATGTGTGTAGAAACACAGATATGGCATAGAGTAAAACTTTCCTGATAGATTATTTTTATTCAACAGATTTTTAAAATAAATGTTGAAACAAAAAGTAAATGGAATAGATTATACATAATGTTTAGGTACAAATTTACAAGGAATTGTAACTGACTACATACTTTCAATCATCATTGATAGACTTGTAGAAACTGTGACTTAAAGCAAAATGATGTATAAGGAAATCTAATCCTTGAATATATTGTCATTTTGTTCATGTCAGATGTATATTTTTTCCTCATATAACATAACAAAATGACATTAATTGACCAAGAACCTCCTGTAATTAATTAATAATGAGCAGTATATTTTGCAAATGCAACCAGGCTAAGGAAATTTCATAGGTTCTCTTGGCTTCCTAATAGAGAAACTGCTTATAAACTACACTATTAAGTTAATCTCTTCAGCCTATTATTCTAATAATGTTAGATAACTTCAATTTAAAAAATATTGCCAAAATTCAACTTCTAGTTTCCAGCTAGTCTAGTACTTTTAGCAAAGCAGCAATTATACTTTTAAAGAATGAGGAAATAAAACAATTCTACAGTATCAGTTTGAAGAAAAAAACAAACATTTTAAAGAATTAAAATTCATGCCTTTGGATTAAAGCAATCAGCACCTAAACAAAATACAGATTTTTAAATGAGCATTGTATTGAGTTACACTGCTATCACTCTGGGTGTGAAGTAGAGATGGAGCATTAACAGCCCTAGGCTCTACATACTGGCAGGGTTTTCCACATTTAAGGAAATGGGACCAGTTAGATAGAGTTTTATCTATAGAATTGACACTTGGACAATTAAGCATCTAACTGATGTTTACTTGTGAAATATTAAGATTAATGAGAAGCTTCTTTTACCTAGTAAACCATATCTCACTCTGCCACACAATGACACTCAAATGATTAAACACAAACAAAATTCTAACAATCCCAAAATAATTCTCCCAAAGATTACTATCTTTATTTATACTTTTATTTTAGAAAATGATTGCTTATAAAACAATTTCTTGCATATCTGAAGATCTTAATAGAACATTTAGAAATCCTAGTGGTCTTATGCAGAGTAGATTTAGAGAGATGTTTTTTAATGATGTCTTCTGGAAACCATTAATGATTGGTGAGTATGTGCCTTTTTCATTGCTCTATTAAGAAATCTTCTACATTTTACTTTTTCTCTTCCTTTGTTCTCACTGATTTGCCCTATTAGCATCCTTTATGAAGAAGTGGGGTTTCATGCTTTTTTGTTTGATTTTCCCTTTTATTTCAGTCTGTCCTGAGTCAAACAGCTTTTCAACTCATAAGAAAGGATCACAGCAAATTTTGGATGTATTTTGATAGAACAATAAATAATTAAGCTTTTGAGATTTTTTTAAAGCTGCTACAATAATTCTGAGGAATTCAAGATTGAATATATTTCACCAATTTTCCTTATTATAGAAATCTCAAAATTTTGAGTGTTCTAATATGAGTTATAAGCTTCTAAAAATGGGTATAAGATGGAATATTTTTCTTATTCTTAGAACTCTTTTGTTCACCACATTCTCAATCCCCAAACAAAAAGATTATCCATCTATCTATGTATCTATCTATGTATCTATCTATGTATCTATGTATCTATCTATGTATCTATGTATGTATGAATGTATCTATCTATCTATCTATGCATTCAGTATACATGAGATGCTATTCTAAATATTTTACATATATGTGGAGAAACATTTTTTTTTACAGGTGCAGAAATTGAGGTAAAGGGAAATTCATCTCCTTACATTCTGCCATTAGTTACCAAAGGGCTTGAGCTAGGGATCTGAACTCTAGTGTCTTATCATTGCACACTGCACTTATCAGAAATGTCATTAGGGTATGTCTGCTCACCATACATTGTTGAACATAAGTTAGTGCTAGTTAATACCATATAAATCAAGTTGTATTTACATTAATTCTTTTTGTCACTGTTTATTTTTTATCTTATCTTTTAAATTTATGTATCTTCATTGACTACCTGCATGCATGTGTATATATGTGCATATATATAGCATGTATGTGTATATATGTGCATATATATATAAATATATTTACATCACTGTATATCTTGAAGTTGTCCTCCCACCATGTCCCATGTCCCATGTCCCATCCGTGAACTTTCATCTTGATCTCTTATGCTCATCCCTCCTTGGTTTCATCCTCCCTCTCTCCCCTACCTTTACCATGTGCTTCAGATGTGTTGTAAGTTTGTTAGCTTTAACTTTTTTTTTTATCCTTTTCTTTATTTCTTTTCCCTTATATCATATATATTAGTGAGCCCATCCAGTATTTCTCTTTCTGTTCTGGTTTGTTTCTGCTATTATCTTCTATCTCTATCCATGTTGCCACGAATGACAAAAATTTGTCTTTTTTATTGCTGAATAATGTTCCATTGTGTAAATATATGCCACAACTTGTTGCAGATGTAGTAATACCAAATAATTTCCTCTATATTATTGACCTTGAGATGAAGTATCAATTGGATCCTATGTTCTCCTTCGTTCATCTTATTTTCTGTCTTGTTTCAAATATTTTTAATGAATACAGAGCTTTTTTACATATAGTACTTTGACATACTTATTACTTACCATGAATGATATTTAATTACAGAACCAAATATTCTTTTCATTGTATTTTTATTGAAGTAACAATAGTTTATACCATCATATGTTATTTAGACGTATACATTCACACTTCTTCAAATGTGTTTTTCACCACCATGTCCACCACAAAAATGCCCATAATCCTCTACCATATTCCACTGATCTTCCTCTGCCATTTACTCCCTCATCCTACCCCATTCTGGCAGCTTCAGCCAGAGCAACATTCTTAGGGTTTCTTTTGGTTTAATAAAAAAAAATAATAGATAGATAGATAGATAGATAGATAGATAGATAGATAGATAGATAGATTTTTTCATTAACATTTTGATTTTTGTTTTTTACAAAGTATTTAATCAGTGGTATCAATAGGCCATTTATGGTATGCATTTCTATTAAGAGTCTCAGCAAAAGACTCAATCTAAGTAGAAAAAATAATTCATTAAAAGATTTTTTCAAGTACTGTCTATGATTATGAATAAAACAGATCTTTTAATAGTCTATACCAAGTTTTTAGAATTAAATTAAGCATTAGCCCTTTAAAAATAAATTTAAGTCTTATATTTATTTTTTTCATTTGACCACCACATAGCTATTTTATTTTGTTTGTGATTTGTCACTGCCTACATTTAGATAAGGTAAAGACAACCTATTTTAGTTTACTATAGATGTTTTTCTATTAAACTGTTTTAAAATTAATTTTGTTTCTTAAAACAGAATTAAAAACACAAATCATTATTAAGATGCTATTTACAATCATTTAATATGCTCTTGTTGATACTGATGGGATTAATATATATACATTGTGATGATAAATGTACAGCATGAAAGGTCGTGATTGTGCAAAGGAGAAATCCAGGTTGAAGTTCAGTTTTTTTGTTGAGTTTATGTGTAACTTTGAGCAAATGACTTAAGGTGTCTGGATCTGTTCATTCATGTGTCAAACAGAAACACGGGATTTGATTCCAGACATTCATTCTAGTCCTTTGGGATTCAGTTTATATTAATGTTCCTTGAATCAACTTTTGCTGTTTAATATTTGTTTATTATGCTTATAACAAGGATTATTGGCCTCTTTGTAGAAATTTTCTTCATGTTCTGTGTTTGAATAACACTGTGTTCTGTGTGTGTGTCTGTGTGTATGTATGTGTGTGTATGTGTCTGTCATCTGCATGGAGGCACGTGTGTATCTGCCTGCATGTTTGAACAGGAAAAAGAATAAGAGATGAAAATTTATAAAGAATCAAAAATGTAAGACATTAGCAGTGAATGACTAAGCAAATTTCTAATATCATGAATATCCTTAGCTGACATGTCAAATAATCTGAAATTAACTTATAAATGAGTATCTTTCCTACTGGGCAGACATATTTCTAAAGAATTAACTCCCCTATGTGAATATACAGTAATGGAACTATTAATCTAAATATAATTAAAATTCTGTAAGATCAAGAAGACAATAGGTCACTCATAATAGCTTGCCAGTAGCGGCAATTCTCAGGTCCTTTTGCGCTTGTGTGCTAGAGTTTGACTTGATTTGCACTTTCAAACCCTCCTCAAGGTATAACATCATTCCTCCTGTAGCAAGGTATAGGATCCTGGAAACATTAAATAGAAAATGTAGCTGCATCCCCTTTTCCAAGTGAGCATTGATAATACAGCTCATAAATAACCAATAATAATTTACTGTTTTACTTTTCCCTGGGATACTATTTTAAAATATTAGCTCCACATTCTCTGCTATTTCCTTAAATATTCATTTGCTTTTTGAGTCTCAACTGTATGCCAAAAATTACTTTGATACTCAACCTAGAGTCTGTGGTCCAAACTTATATGTGAACATGGAAAAACAAACTGCCAAACTTTGTTTTATCCTTGCCCAAAATGTGGTATCCTGAAATGTTTTATTTTTTCTAAATCCTATAAAATATAAATATTTATAGGAAATGATAAGTCCTTTCTCACAAAATGCAATGCTTATATTAACATCTGTCAGTTATTTTGTGCAAATACTGCCGAAGTATAACATTTATCTTGGCATTTAGTTCCATTTTGCATTTGTGAATGTTCCTTCTATTTTACTGCCATTAACAGAGCATAAAATTTTCCTTCAGATGTGAAAAATCAACTAATTCCAAAATATTGTACAAGTTATTAGGACAGATTAAGGCAAGGTGCTGTAACAGTAATGTCCAAATAAAACATCATAATCAAACAATACAATTTGTCACAGTAATAGAATTGACTTTATCTTGATAACTTTGGGGAAAACAGGGAAATATCAATATTTTCAATAACGGTAAAATAGATACGACCATATTTGGCTGAAGAATCATGCAGCTATTTTGGTGAT
Organism: Uropsilus gracilis; assembly: GCA_004024945.1. Classification (NCBI taxonomy): domain Eukaryota; kingdom Metazoa; phylum Chordata; class Mammalia; order Eulipotyphla; family Talpidae; genus Uropsilus; species Uropsilus gracilis. The sequence goes on from PVHY01001190.1 coordinate 119,316, forward strand.
ATTATTTTCTGTGCACTGATTGGGCTGCCAAGGTAAATTAGAGTAAAACCAAAACTGTGTTTGATTTCTATCTATAAATGAGTAGCTGGTTCCTTATTAGCATCAGCACAAGGTAAGTTTGGGAACATTTCAGTACCATGCAAACTCTGTGGGAGAACGTTAATTATGAAAACCTGAGTATTTATTATCTTTTGAACTTGGACACTTGGCAAATTCATAGAAATGTTTATGTTAAAAAAATAGTATTTTTCTAGAAGTTTGAGTACCAGGGCCTGAATATACAGACAGAGAACTGCCAAGTAAATTTAAACATTGTTATGAAATGGAGCCAGTATATCCCTGGGGAGCTAGTTGTGGAGATGGCTGGATCTGGGTGCCCGCATCATGAGATCTATACAGCCACATAGAGCCTCAGGCTGAGAAAACACCCACATTGAATACTTGTTTCAATGCTCTGCTCCCACAATTTTGAGGTTCTTAATAATTTTTAATAAGAGGTTTGTCAGTTTTATGTCATAACAGTTTCCACAAATTATGTAGTGGGGTCTCAGGGGAGTCCCATTGGAAAGACAAAGCTCCATAATGATCATTGCTTTTTCACTGTGATTTGAGAGTTGAATCTTTTTCATAACAGTTTTTTCCTCATAGTTCTCCTTTGTTCTTGTCACTCTTGCTCTACTTCTGTGTTTATTCAGATTTGGATATATACCATCTTATATTAAAAAGCTCTGATAAGGTTCAATGTATTCTCTAAGATTTACTTGGGTTTATCTGTAAACATCTAGACATTTATATTGATGGATAACATCTATATTGTATGACATCTATGCCGTGACTCATCTTCTCACCCAGACATTCACTCTTCCATTTCTAATACTGTTTTGAGAACCAAGCTTCATGTTATGCATCTAGTGATGAATAAGGAAACTTGGTTCCTGTTGTTAAAAAGATAAAGCCTAGAAGGATAGACTGTCAAGTCAAAGGTCAGCTAAAATAAAAGATGGTGGTAGAATAGATCCGACCACAGGTACACAGAGGGGGAGCACCTAATTAGATGATCTCTAAGCTGTGTCTAAGATGTAAATATGTCTATATGTTTTGCACATGAACTCTAAAGAGGACCATACAAAGAGGGAACAGCATCAACGGAAGCCTGGAAGTGAAAGACTGCCATCTTCAGGAGAATCTCACCCATGGAGAACTGTACCAACCATTCAAATTAGGAAATGACCAGAGATTTATTTGTGGGGAATGACACTTTTGTCAGTATAGGCCTTTAAATGAACTATCCGTCTAGTAAGAAGGATCATAGACAATCCTGTCTCTACATGTATTTTTATTCACAAAACCCATATAATATCATGAATCAGAAGAGGTTTTAATATGTGATATCCTGGACATATTGAAGATTCTTGTTCTGTATTTAAAGTCAAAAATGAGTTGATAACTAGTTAAAAATCATTATATAAATTAACATAGTTAAATATTGTTTGGGACAAAATGTGTGAACTCCCCCACCTCTCCCTCCCAATTCACATACTGAAACTCTAAGTCCCTATATGGTAGTATTTAAAGGTGGACACTTTGACAGGGGTAGGGACAATTACATTTAGTAAAAATGATGTGCAACCACCAGGAGTGAGTTAGCATCCTTATAAGAAAAGGTAATGTCCTACAAGACTCTAGCAGACTTTTCAGGATTACTCCAAATGTCATCTTGATTATATGGTGTATAAGAGAAGTGAACACCAACCTGAGCATGCCATGGCAGCCATATAGTGAACACCTGAACACCAACCTGAGCATGCCATAGCAGCCATATAGTTTAATTGGTCAACCCAGAATACCATGACAACTGAACGTTCTCATTGTAGTTACAATACTTTATTCAGCAAATATTTATCTGAAGAAGACTGCATTTTATTAAAACTTTGCTTTTTAGATGGGTAAATATTAGAAATATTAAAACCAAAATCTTCCATAAAGGTCATTTGCTTGGCACCTTCAGCATATCAGTGCCTTGTGAAAGCAAATACTGACTCATTTAGTATGATAGTGTGGTTTCTAGAATTCTTCTGACATACCCTTTTCCCACCTAAACTGTAGAGAAAGAGCCACAAAACATGAACTGATCCCCCCTTAGGACTCTAACAATGTTGTTTGGTTTTCAACTTGAAGGGCTAAAGAAAGAGTGGAAAAAAAAAACACTGAGAAAGATTCTCTACAGGTGAGCAAGAGGGGAAAAACAAAAACAAAAACAACCTATAACCCTGCTTTACCCATAAAAGGGTTTTCTTTCTCTTTTCAAAAATGTGTGAGTTTGATGTCTGAGATACTATTATTTTCCCTTTGTGTCTGAGCTGAGGAAAGAACATGTCATCTGATAGTAATATTTTATGTGCACATACCAGTATTTTAAAGTTGATAAAAAGGATTGAATTTAAAAACATGCACAAAGTGATTGTGAAATGCAAGCATCCAATTTTTGTGTGTGCTATTTTTATCACCTCGCTTCATGTAGTAGTCTAGTCTGTGGGCATACATACTAAGACCTGTTTCCATTGTGGAAAAAAGACATTTCACATCTGGAAATTATTTCATTGTCTCTGTGCTTCTAGATAGTAAGCTTACAAAGTTTAACGTTTTATTTGCAGAATCTTGTATATTTTTAATTTATTTGGATCCTTGAAAGTCAACAGTAAAATAATGTTCTCCTCAGTCTATATAAAAACTGTATATCTACTGCAGCATAAATATCATAGGTTTTATGACTAATTAATGAGTTGATCAACACAGACAAATCAATAAACAGTGCATTTTCTGGAGTAATCAAGGATGATGTCACATTTTGATTCTGTGACTTTAAGATTTATTGGTTAGAGTTTTTATGTATATAGTATCAATGATGAATCTCAAACTATGGATTTTTAACACAGGTTATATTATCCTTTCACTCATATATGTTTCATTCATATATATTTCACTCATATATATAAATATTTCAGATTATGAATGATAGACTGAATTTTAACTTTGGAGGAATTTGTAAATTTTACATATTTTTTCTCCTAAGATGTCTATTTAACACTGCATTACTTATATAGTAATTAGCATGAAGTTTTTTTTAAGGTTTTCTTTTTATCCCTACTAAAATTTATTTATTTATCTTCCTATCCAATCTACTAGTGTTTGTAAACCTATTAAGATATTTCGCAGAAAAAATGAAGAGTACCATTAAAGTGTCTAAACAATAAAGGTAATAAACATGAACAAAAATTCCAAGTCATAACAGAAAAATGTAAATTTAACTGTATTAGATTAAAAACTTCGTGAATTAGAAAAATATCCTTAAAAGTTTAAACCTAGCTGGGTGTGGTTGCATGCACCTGTAATCCCAGCTACTTGGGAGGCTGAGCTAGGAATCACTTGATTCCACAGGTTTGAGACTATCCCGGACAACAAAGAAAGACCTAGTCTCAAAAAAACAAAAGTTTAAGCATAAATCACACATAACAAAAGATATTTGCAATGAATGGATGTAAATATTCAGAATATATAAAAGACAAACTGAAAATCAATAATAAAGTATAATAAATGAAGAAAACAGACAATAAAATAAAAATATAAGAGCTCACAGATACAAAAAATATTTAAAATCAGTAGACAGAAAATTGTAAATTAAAAGCAAAATGAGCTATCATTTCAGATGAAAATTTAACTATACAAAATATTGTCAAAGAGGTGAACAAAGTAGGACTCAAACCACTGGAGGGAGTTCAATTAGTATAGATTTTATATGGAATAGTTTGGTTATATCTAAAAAATACTTCAAGTACAATTATGCACCTAAAAATATATTGTTGTGCTTTCAGCGCTATAATCTTGTACTTTTGTAGTCTGACATATTAGCCAGCTTTGAAATCAACTTTCTAATGGGATTAAAATATTAGAAATTATTAGAATGCATTACATTTAGTAAGAGTAATTATTGTTTTACATATTTTCTTCCAGAAATGCCTGTGCATGTGAATATGGAAGCTTAGGATGTATTGGTTTCTGTGAATCATGATCAAATGAAGAGAACTGCCATAGACAAAGCAACTTTTTAAAATTATAGCAAGAATCTAAGCAATCCAAATGTTGCAGAAAAATAAGGGGGAATAAGCTGTGGTAGCTCCATGTAATAAACAGTTATACACAGTGAAAAGATCTGGAGTTATATGTGTGTATATAAGCTAATCTCTAGTTTAATTTTAAGTTAACATAACACACTAATGAAGCTATTCATATATATTATGATGCACTTGTAAAACCACTCACATGCATAAAATATTTCTTATTTATTCATCAAAATATGTATTAAATATGGAAACGTAAGGGGGAAGCAAAAAAAAAAGCACATGCATGAAAATGACTAATATATAGAGTGAAAAGGAGAATTGGAAATGAGTAAGACTACACAGACCTCTTTTAATATTTCATTGCAGAAAAAAATGAAGTTTTATTTTCAAACATCAACAAGTGTAGAGACTCAACAACATCACATTCTTTCTTACTGTGTTTTACTGTGTTTTCTTCAAAGACACACTTTTGGCTATTGAAGTTCTAGATATCACATATGACTTGTGAAGACTAGTGGAAAATGAAGACCTTTTCTTCCATGTTTAGGTCATTTTATTTATGTATTTACTTATCTATATATTTATTACTAAGGTAACTGTGTTTTACAATATTGTATATAATTTAGAGGAATAGGATCTCCCCTTGAGTTTTTGCTATACCATACCATACCCACAACGAACTCATATGTAGTCCACCATTGTCCATTGTACTGCCTCCCAACTTTCGTGTCTCCCTTACCTCCCTGCTATGTTAGACTAAGTTTTCCTTCAGATTCCTAGAGCTTGTTATTGGTTTGACTTTATCTGGCCCTTTGATATATTTTGATGTTTCTCCATTTTCTATATAAGTGACACTATCGGAAATTTGCCTTTCTCTTGATTTATTTAGCTTTGCATAATCTCCTCCAGCTCCATCCATATTGTCCCAAATGATAAAAGTTTGTTGTTCTTGTTATTTTCAATAGCTGAGTAATTATCCCATTGTGTGTATGTACCACAGTATGGCAGTTTCTCAAAATATTAAAAAATGGCCCTGTCATTTAATCCAGTAATTTCAAGTGTGATTCATTTTATTTTATTATTTTTATATTTTAATTGATAATAAATATTTTTCCTTACATTGTTGTATTTCCCAAAGTTCTTCACCACCATGTCAGGTGAGTGCTGTTCTAGAAACCTTCCCAACAGTTTGGCCAGATTTAGGTTCTATGTCTGTCCTCTGACCTGGCACTGCCAAATGCAGAGGATGCAACATGATTACACTCAGGATTTATCTAAGTCATGTAGAAAAGTGGGAGTGGTGAGTTTTGGGGGGGAAAGAAAGAGCTACAAGAAGAAAAATAAATACCATTGTACCAGTATTATTGCCCGAGTGTATCAGCCAAGGGAAACAAAGATGAATGAGTTCTGATGAAGTTTAAGTTTCAGTGGAAAAAATCTGATAATAGAGAACAAATGGGTATGTTAGTGTCAGAAGTACCGCAATAGGAAAGCAAATCAATCAAACAAACAAACAAAACCCTGGAATTTTGGAAAGAAATTAGAGGATAACCTGAAAGACCATTCTGAGAAAGTGACATTTGAGTCAAGAACAAAATTAAGTAGAGAAATAAGTCATGAGCAGTTATAAAAAAAAGAAAATTCAGGAAGAGAATGCTGGTGGATGAAGGAATGAGTTTTTGTTATACAAGAAGAGTTTGCAGTACCTGGAGGGAAGAAATAGAGTGATTGGCAGTGAAGTCTGAGACCAGTGCAGGAGCCAGATCATATGTTTATTTTTGTGAAAACCAGTGAGAACCTCATAGTTTATAAAAGGTAATGTGAAACCATGGGAGGCTTATAAATGGTATTGTGATGTGATTTAGATTATGGTTTTAAAAGTTGGCTATTGCAAAAACCCAGTTATTTAATGAATGATGACTGTGGTTCGGACATTGAAGATGCCATCTAGAGACAGTAAAGATAAAGCAAAGTAAAGAAGGCAATACAAATAAGTATAAACTAACCCAGGCATTTAATAGAAGAAAAGAAAGTTTTGTTTTAATGAGTTGGCTCATGTTACCAGACCTGAAAGTTAATAGAAAGGGATACCATCAACTTATTAGAGAGTCAACTTATTAGAAAGGCAGAATAATAATAGGATAGGTTGCTTGCATTTCCAGATGACTGTGTCAACACATTAGTGAATAAGTAGATACCCATGGGCAGCAGGTTCGTATCAGTACATTGTTGAGAATCCACATACCCCATAATACTTTCATTTGTGAAAAAAAAATAATTTGTTATACTTGTTTAGTATGATCTTACAGAAACAAATTATGAACATCAACTTTGAAGACTGAAAAATGCAAAGATCACCTTTAAAATTTTACAAAACTATTGTGTTTGAGATAGCAAACATTTGAGGGTTCAGTAGGTCAACTGGGCTGTATGAGCTTATTTCTTCTTCTCCTGAGTTTACTGGAATAGCCTAGATACCTGTGGGATCTCACTGTTCTTGTGCCCATATTTTGTCCTGGGGTGCTTCACTCACCTGCAAGACTGGGCTTTATATTTTCCTGCCAATATAAGCTAATTACGTCTAATAGCAGCCTCCATCTTGAATATGGGATTTAGACCATTAACTTTATATTGTATATTTAAAAAGCAATTCCAACAAATAGATAGCAGCCATTAAAATAACTTCTTCCTTAGTAAATAGATCCATTTAAAACTGCATTTTGATTTTCATATTTGAAAATGAAAGTCTAAGGTTTGGTTTAGTTTTGAAAGTTTGAGAAGAGAGCTATCTATACTATCTCCTTTCTTACCAAAAGATTTCTTAGTATTATAATATCTATTAATCTTAATGCAAAATACTGGTAAAAGTAATATGAATTGTCCATGTAAACTGAAGAAGATATGCAACATATATGTTTATTTCATGATTTTATTTTTGTAGTTGTAACAGAAAACAACTAAAACTAGAAATGGAATTTATTTGTACATAAATGAAAGATTTAATTGCAGTTGAATGTAGGCAGACTAGAATGATCTACTCAGGCATATGTTTTCTCTCCAATTTAGCTTCCTTTACTTGGTTCCACTTGTAAATGATTGTCTCCTTATAGTGGCAAGAAGGTAATAGCCTTAGGGTCTCTGGTTCAAGTCCTATTTTCAGCAATTTGAAATCTCATTTTCTATCATTGCCTCTGGTTGTGCCCATACCTGAAACAACAGAATAATATGTCCTGATGTGGTCACCCTCCCTGCACCTCTAGCAGAGGGGACTGAATCCATCCTATATAAATGTGTAGTCTGAGAGGAGGGCAAATATGGTTTCCCAGTAGGAAATTGGTATGTTGACACCAAAATAAGTGGGGGATGCATGCTGATAAACCAGAGAACATATTTGCCCATTGACCTGTTTCAGACTCTGACAGTGATAGAGACAAGTATGCTGCCATGTTGTTTTTATTTTATTTGTCAAGGAAATCTACCTGGCACTACACAATGTTTTTCTTTAACATGAACTCTTTAGAGAGCTTCTTAGTAGTTTGCTTCTGAATTTCTAGATGAGAAGCAATCAGACATGAAGAGGACAAAAAAGGTTCGTCTACCTTGTATCAGGTGCTTGATATATACAATCTCATCTACTACTCACAAATGTTTAATTATTCTTCTATTTCATTTCAAATGAGAAAACTGTGCTTCAGGCAGATTAAGGGGCATGTCTAAATTCACTAACAAAAATGCTTTAGTTCTTGCTGATACTAGCTTTCCTTGAGTATAAAACAGTATGCTACCGCCTAGCAGAATACAATTCCTCTATTAATTTGTTTAATGGTTGAAAAAATTGACTTTATTTTTTTATTCTCAAAATTTGAATTTTGTGGCATCTAAAATGTAAACATCGCATATTATAATGTAAAATTTGACACTTTTTAAGATCTTCAACAAGAACATCATTATTAGTTTTTCTGTAAACTTCCTTTCCATAAATATGTAATGAATACCTATTATAGTAAGCAGACAAGAGCTATATGAAATAAATTAACAAAACCATTATGGGATAAATATTTCATAATCATATGAGGAAAATTGACTTCATTCAGTTCAATCTTGAGCCCTCAGAAAAAAATTATGAATGATATTTAGCAAGGCTAAATAACAACTCATGGAGCTTCCCCTTCTAACTTGGAAGAGTCTGGTAACTGCAATAGTTAAACTTGATAATGATTCTTGAATATATGTTTTTTATATGTCTTTGGAATTACACTGCCCATGACAAGTCATCTTGTCTATGCCAATTGCATCTCCACACAGATCACACCCCAGATGCATCTGAGGTACTTAGTAAATATCTCTTTAATAAGTGACCTATTAACTATTAAGTGGTAGCTATATTTGCTATAAAAATACAAAATAAAGCTTAATAAAAGTTGTGAAATATTTTAGAAAAAATAAATATGCATTGAATATCATGCAATACACATGTCACCAAGTACATTATCTTCACATTACATGTAGATTACATTAATGGAAATTCTCTTACATATGTATGTATTATATACAAACACATTGTTGTGATTCACTATGTTCAAGGTTCTTTTTGCATTTGTTATCAAGCAAGTGTTATAGTCTAAACCTTTCTTGGAATTTTAGAGCTCATACCAACATTTTATAAAACCATAATATATGAGCAGTTCACCTTCTAACCTCTATCCTTTCCAACCTTCTTCTTGCTTTATGACAATAAAAACAAACACATGTGAAATTAATTATATTTAAAGTTCTGGAAAACATATTCTATGTCACAAAAAGATGCAATTTTATTTTTCAAAAAAGCAGTTTAATTCTAGAAAGCATAGTTGACATGTAACCAATTGGTAGTTGGAAAAAATAAACACCATTTGTTGTCAGACTCTTAATTTAGCTAAAAGTGGGTTTGCAAATGGAAAGCCTCAAGAGTTGTAAATCTTTAATTTCCATTTTCAAAACCTCACAGTGATGCATGACTCTTTATAATTCATGATTTCTTAAACATGCAATATGCCCTTCTCTATTATGGCCTTTATTGTTTTTTTCCAACCCACAAGTGTGATTATGGCAACAAGAGTTAGTGTATACTCAAGGGCTTCTGTCCATCTGACCTCATGCTTTCTGACATTGTCCTTTCTCTTTCTGAATTATGGCACTTGTATTCTACTGAAAGAGGTAATTGCTACTTCCTTGTTTTCTCTTCATAGTCTTCTATTTTTTATTTTGATAAAAGAACAGACTAAATTACCTAACCTTGATTTTTCTATGATTTGTGAGATTTTTATTGTTTTAATGTGATAGAATGTGGGTGTTTTACTGTTTAAAGTAGCTGCATGTAATCTGTCAAAAGTCATGGAACTCATCATTGGCCAGGTTAAGCACTGGGTTTTGGAAGCAACTGTTAGAGAGACAAATCCATTGACTCTTGTAAGCAAGGTTGTTGTTTTCAGTAAGTGACAAACTGGAAGACAGTAAAGAGTGGTGGTTAAGGACATAGGCTTTGGACATACCCATCCTTGAAAATGAATCCCTGCCTGCTCACTTAGTTACATATGTGAACACACCACACAAATTCTTGCATTCACTGTATCAATTGCAAAGTGATGGTACCATTACGGAGCTCCCATAGAATTGAGGTAAAAGTTTTATTTGCTAATACCTGGCTTATACTAGGCAGTGAACAAATGATGGCAAATGCCATTTTTTATTGTCATGTTATCTTCTTATGCTCTGGTAAGCATTGATCAAGTAAGATTACTTTTATGGATTTTAGTAACTTTGGAGATATAATGGTAATGTCCTAGTGCTTTAATTTTTGTCAGTTACACATATTCAGATACACTGCATTATCTCTGTAGGTACCACCCTACTTGCAATTCTTATAGTTGGCTGCCTTCTGTACATGGTGATATGGGCCCTGACCATGCCTCATTTTACTGCCAATTTCCTTAGAGACATTCCTTTCAGTTATAAAATGAATTCCATTTTTACTGATACTACTTTAGTTCAGAATGTTACTGTATCACTTGTTCCATTTTTGCTATTTATTGGCTATCCTTTTCTTTAGCATTGCTCTATTAAGTCTATCACCTATATTTGAACCAGAGCAATTTTTGTGAAGCATAATTTATAGGATATAACCCCTTGACATCACCCCAAATTCTCCCAGCAAAGATAGGCAATGCAGAAAGTGAAACTGAGCATCACAGAGGTCAAGTAATTGATCTGAGGTTATAAGGCTAGTAAGTGACAGAATCAGTGCCCCATCCTAGGTGTCTTTGTTTTACAATTCAGTTTGTTCTGAGATTATATAGATCAGCAGTTAGCAACCTATAACAAATGAGTATATTCACCCCACTGCCAGCTTATGCAAATGAAGTATTATTATTGATATGCAGTCATGCCTATACATTTACATTGTCCTGTGTAATGGGGCACTGTCTGCCCCATTACAGAAAAAAAAATGCTTTAATGGTTCCTGACATAGTTCACATTTTGATTCAAAAGAATAAAAATCATAGATACCAGGATGTTCATAGCAAGGGACTCTGTTATCAGAGTCTCTGCCATTTTAAAAAGGTGGATAAAGTTTTGCAACTAGAAGAATCATTCAAATATTTAAGTCTTGAGTAAACTAGATGATTTTAATTGCATAACTCTCAGTTGGGAAAAATAGCTTGAAAGGACACAGATTGTCCAGTTATTTTTAAAGGTTGCTAACAGTGCTTAATGTGAAAGAGGTAGGAAGCTAAAGCCATGGAAAGTCTCCTCTACCTGATTTTGTCTAGGAAAACAGACAATTGCAAATAAAATGGGATACATCATTTGTAAGAGGCAGAGACTGTGAAATAAATGGCAGGATTCACAACACTAAGGTAGGGGATTAGGGAAAGCAGCTGAACAAAGAATATGAATTTTAGGAAAGTAAATGAGTACAAAACGCTCTAAGCCTGAAATGATTGGGTATTTGCATAAATAGTGTACAATTGCCTGCTGAATGCACTCAGAAGTTTGCCATTGACCCATTCGGAGGGAAACATTGGAATGTTTAATCATTCAGAAATTTGGCCAGTTGTTTAAGTTAAATATACCAAAATTTATAAAGAAAATAAACTTAGAATATATCACATTTCTCCTAAAGGCAAGTACTTCCTGTTCTTGGAAGGTATTTTTCTGTTGGGAACTGGAGAAACAAGAGGCAAAAAATCCAGGTGGTGAGGATGTGTTTATCCAGAAAAGATGAAATAAGCCTTGTTCCAGGATATGCCAGGAACATGATGATGGTTAGGTTTTTGACTTGGACATGTTTCTCCTTCCAAAGAACTCAAAGTATAGAAAATTATGAAATGATATTCTAGTGGCCTAAGAATATATGTGCATTTTCTAACTGTTATGATCTAATTTATTTCCAGGGAATAATTTGAGTAGAGTCATGAGTGACATCTTGTTGATGTCACTATGCAATGATGTCCAAAGAGAACTGAGAAAGGACTTGTGGTGGGCTATTTCTGATGAAAAAAATAGAATGGAAAGATGAATTCTCCTTTGTCCCTTTATTCATGATCTAATTAACCTTTATTAATTTACTGAGGACTCAATAGGTACCCTACACTGGAATTGGAAACCATATAAAGTCTTTTGTTGGGAAGATGATGATTGCCATATAATCTTATGAGCCCATTCTTATAACTTTGATGAGGTTATTGTTAATATTTAACTTAATTAGTGTTTAGTCAATGATTGAGTGCTTACTGTGTACTGGACACTGTACTCAGTATCTTCATCCATTGAGGTCAGTTGATGTTGGGGAACGTCTATCCAGCACCTGCCCTGTCCAAGTTATGGAAACTCAAGTTAACATCCTTCCTTTATTAGCATTCATGTTCTGCATGACTACAGGTCAATGAGGAGGTTAAACTACAACCTAAATCCATGGAATAAATATTTTACCACATCAGAATGTAATACATAATCAATCTTCTTTCAATCACATTTGAAGAAACAGAGCAGCAGTATGAGACCTGAGATACGACTAATTTATTCCACTTCACTGTTGCCCTAGTCTTTCCATTGTTTTGCAGAAATTATGTAGGATTTCTCTTACCTGTGAATTGAAAAATTTTATCTCCTTAATCTACAGTTAGTATTATGAAGGCCCAGGAGTGTAAATGGAGGATCTGTTATTGGGCATAAATTTTTGAGGGACATAGACATAAAATTAAAATGCTGGATAGATCTGTTAGAATTGACTTGATAATGACAACTCTTGATGAAGACTAGGCCTTTGAAATAGGTGAGCTCTTTGATTTATGTAATGTATTTAAAAAATATAATAGAAGTAATAATAACAAAGTGAAATTTATCATTGTGTTGAAATTTATGTGTTCTCACAAGGGTTTCAGCAGAACAGATATTCCTAGAAACTGAAGTTACAGTACTAAACTAAATAGCAAAAATACTTCTGATCTTCTGGAACTTATATTAGATCATAATTTCTCACTATTGTGTGAGGAAGATAGTCAAATTTCATGTTCATTTTGCTGATAAGGAAACAAGGTAGTAATAATATAAGATTAAGAAGTAGTGAAATTCATACCACAACCAAATAAACTTGACTTCAATGCTGTGTTCCTTTTAATATTTTTTGCTTATACATGTAACATATTTTATAGTTTCACCAATTTTCAGTGCAAAACTGAAATTATTCACATCCACATTGTTATATAACCATCACTACCATCTATTTCCAGAACATTTTCCATCTTCCCAAACTGGAACTCTCTAACTTTCTTCCCTTCCCCTCTCAGCCTCTTACAATCACTATTCTACCCTCTGGTTCTAAGTGCATTCAAAGAACATCACATTAGCAGAATCATATCAAGGTTATCTTTTGTGATGGGGTAATTTAATTTTGCATAATTTCCTCAGGGGACATCAATGCCCATCCTTATAAATCTGAATAATAGTCCATTGTGTGTATAAACCATATTCTGTGTATCTGTTTATTCATTGATGGGCTCTTGGGTTGTTTCTACCTTTTGACCTATAGAAATGTTTTTATAGAGAGAGGTCTCCAGATTCTTGCTTTCTGTTCTTTTGAATCTATACCTTGAAATGGAAATGCTGGCTCATGTTCGATTTTTAATTTTTTTGAGAATCTGCCATGCTGTTTTCTTTAGTGACTGCACCTTTAAAAAATCTTTTGTGTATTTTTTATTACAACATAGCTGCCTTGGAATGATGAACATGATGGGGAAATAGCACTGATGTTACTGTGATGCTGTAGACAACTGATCTGGTGCATCCATTGTGCATCAGTTTAATCCAGATTTCTGTTAAATAGTACTTGATGGTTTACAAATAACAGCTTCCTTTGTTCCTCAAAAGAATGTTGAGTAAAGGGGCATGTGGAACTTTTCAGTACACTTTAAATTTGGTGAAATGTCAGTGTTTTTGTGATGTCAAAACAAATGACATCAGCATTTTGATGTTCAAATGTTTGCCAAGTCAGTTGCTTTTGTTTTCTGCCAGGTTCACCACCACAGGTTTAATCACAGGGTATGATATTGTGTGTCTTCTAAACAAGGTAGCACTTTGTTACTGTTTTGTTTTGCTTGTTTCTGCCATATACTAGGAGTTAAATTGAAAATTTGTGAGTAGGTATCAGGTTGTGTAGTCTTGTGTAGTGCAATTCTCTCTCTGTGTGTGTATTGCAATAACATTCAAATGGATATTTGGGTATCTTTTTACAATTTAGTGAACATAGCCTGAGTCAGACCCTTGTATAATCTCTTCTCCTTGTATACAGGTAGAACCTGTAATTCGACCAATAGAATATGGCAAAGGGAATGGAACGTTACTCCCGTGGTTAGGTTACATCATGTAAGACTTTTAGTTGACCTGAGAGATTTTTGCTGTCTTGAATCTGTGAACTGTGACTGGGCCCCATGGCAAGGAAGGAAGAGGTCACCTCAGGAAATGAGAGTTGTCTTTGTTTGCTAGACAGGAAGAAAATGGGGTCTTAGTCTATCCTACAACCTCAGTGACTTGGCTTCTGCTACCATGTGAACCTGTAAGAGATCTCTGAGCTCCAGGAAAGGTCATGATTTGGCTGATACCTTGATGCAACCTAATGAGGATCTAAACAAAGGACCAGGTTTCCTGACTCATTGAAATGGAGCATGATCAATAATGTTTTAAATTATTGTTTGTATAAATGTATCACCCAGAAGAGAGAACTAATAATATTCAGTCATACTTTTAGCATTTAGCATCCGTTTCTTTGCTTGTTCTTTTAGCTTTATATTAATTTTCTATTATTTATTTATCTGTAATTTTTATTTGTAATGCTTTTATTGTGGTAACATTGGTTTGCAATACTACATATAATTTAGCGGTACAGTTTCCCATGTCTTTAGATGTCTGTTACCACCTCTTCACCATCAAAGCACCCATAATTTTCCACTGTAGTCTACTGGGCTCCTCCCTGCTTCATGTGCTTCAACTCCCTCACCCTACTCCTTTAGTAACCTCAGTATTGCAGTTTCATCTGTGATTTGTTTTTCCAGTTTTGTTTGTTCCTTTTATTCTCTATACTCCACATATAAATAAAATCATCTGGAATGTGTCTTTTTTTTCTGACTACTTCCTTCTCTGTGAATTTTCCTTGATGGTCTGTCAGTTATGATGCCCTGGTTTCCCCTTGCCAGTGAAATGCACAAAACTCAAATAATGCCAACTCGATGTTTCTTCCCAGGAATCTGAATCTTGGGAAGAATGACAAGTTGGATGCATTTGGAACTGATTCATTACAGCTGCATTAATCTGAGATATTATTGCTGCCAGTTCTGGAAATTCCCTACTTCCTGTCTTTGCCAATCCTGTTTCTTCAGCATTTTCTTTATTCTATAAACTCAATTAAATTCTTCAAATAAATTTTTCTTCTGTTTTGCTTCAACAAAAGGATTCAAACTGATATAATAGAAGCCGCAATGTTCAGCTTGAATGTTGTTTTTTCCTCTCTTAGTCGTATTATGAATTTCTTTCAAAAAGACCTTACCTGTCAGTAATTGTTCTTTATGTTATCCTGAAAGTACTCAAATTTTTAAGGGGAATTCTGGTCCCTGAGAGTGTTGAATTTTGTAATCCAAAAACTGGAAGGGATACAAGAAAATTTTCAAGTTATTTTTGTAACTGTAAGCAAGGTCACATTTTTTATTAGGTCTTATATAGAAAATATACAGAACGAATAAATAATTATAACACATGGTAAATAAATATAAAAAATAAACTTTAACTTGGGAAAGAAAGAATATAGAAGAGCTCCCAGCAGTCTTTTCTGATTTCTTAAAGAAAAGGATCAGTTGGAGGTCTAAGTTTTCCTGCTCTTCAAAATTCAGTGTGCAAAAATGTCTATTGTTAAGGCAAAGAAAAAATCTTGAAGGAACTGAAACCTCCAGAATATAATTAGAAATGAACCTTTTCTTTAAGAAAAAGCTAAATCATTGTCAATTGGGGCAACATGGTTGGAACCGGAAGGGGTGTTAGCAAGTTACGGAAATAAGTTAGGAGGAGAAAGACAAATACCAGTTGGTTCCACTTGTAGATATAATATAAAGAAACAAAACCAAACTTATACAAACCCTAAAAATCTCACTGTGGAATTGAAGCTATAGATGAGATGGGTGAAGAAGAGTGAGGAAGGGACCCAGAGGGCTATGGAAGAGGACTATATAGTTACCTTAGTGGTGGGTGTGATATAGAGACATACATCCTAGGAGATGTAATTCAATACTTTTGAACCACATATGTGTTTTACATCAATATTACCTTAATCTAAATAAAAGAGACGCAAGAAAATACCACTCAACTAAAAAAAATAAAAAGAAATTTGTCATTAGAATTATGATTTTTTTATTATCTACTTTGATATTCAAATATTCTTTCCATCATGGCAAAGTCTACATAAAAAATATTAGCCTTGTCGCTTGTATTTAGTCAAGATGTATGAAAATTAAGAATATATTCTTTATAGAAGACATAATGAAATTTAAATAAGGCTTTTATCATTTGTTTATTGCAGTGTTCATGACACAGCAGCAATTGTGTTATGGTAAATTGTGGTTTTCCCTTCATTTATTTTGTTGAATTAGAACTGAGGCATTTTTCATTGTAGTTTCATTGTAGTTCATATTAAAATGGTAATGAATTATCTGTTAATAACTTGATGAGGTTTAAATATCTCTAGCCACACATACACAGCATTTGATAGAGCAAATTTTGTAAAACTTCGGTTTAACCTTGTTCTACAGCCAATTTTAACTGCATTGTAAAGAATACTATGGTTTATTTTGCTATTGCAAAGATAGGGCTGTAGTTTTGTTTCAGGTTTGCTGAAAGAAATGAGTTGATGTTTCTATGATACTTGCTTTGAAATGTAAAGTTGAACATGGTATTTTACAAGATTTGTGTCTCTTCCACACACATTCTAGGGTAGATTAAAATGAAATCATTCTTAGTGCTCAAAAAATGTCAAGATTTCAAATGGGGAGTTCTTGACTTTACTGTCAGATTGTTTCTTATAAAAACTTCTTGTAAAATTGAGTTCTCTCTTTCATTTCATTTTGCCACTGGAGAATTGGTGAAGTCTCAAGCATGTGTTTTTGTGTGCCATTTACCATACCTCTCAAATCCTGATTATCACCACCCACCATCATTAACTAGATGATTCCTCATCTTCCATTGTGGTTAGGATTTGTCAGAAGCATTTTAATAAATCAAATGAAGAAGTAAAGTCATAAGGAAGTGCATTACTTGTCACATAGTCAAGGTATGTTTTGCCTGAATATGACTGAAGACCAATAAAGCATAATTACCATTGCCTTTAGGTTTTCAGTACCCTGCTCCAAGACACAGACAGTCATCAGGGCTTAGTATTTGGTGCTGTGCATATTACATTCCTATCATGTGTTATAACTGAAAAATAAGGGATTCAACAGATAAACAATGTGTTGTATGCACAAAATTGTTAACAGTTCTCATGCTTAGTGATTTGCCACAATAAAACAGCACCTAATGTATATATGATTCTAACAGGTACAGAAATATATTGCATTTTGCTTTAAATGTTATATTCATTATTTTTCTATCTTTAAGTATTAGCTAGAATATTCTTAGTAGTTTGAACCTTCCCCTGTGAATTGGCTTCATGATGTTATTTCCTCACTGGACCTTAAGTAGACAATATTTTATGGTTGGAGATCAGAAGATGTCACTTCCTAATTCCTTTGTTCCTATTTAGTTCAGAATCTGCCCCCATAGAATGAAAACTTGATAAAGAATTTGGTTTTCTTTTGAAATATTTTAAAACTACTCCTAAAAGGATGCCTTTTAATTTCTGTGGTGATTTCACTGAAAGATATACCTAACAAAAGTAGATCTCTCAAAAGTTGAGTAGTATCTTTATATATTGTAACAAAGTTAAAGATATGCTAATATAAGGCCTAGCTTTGATTCTGCAACTATAATCCAAACAACTGCTAATTTAAAATCCACTTCTAAAACTAAATTTGTTACTGAAGCTATTACTGACTGAATTTAGATGCAGTGAATCTAGATTATATACAGTATTTCCCTAACAGTAAGAACTTTCCTTGAAGGTTATGTACCAGTACCAAAGGAAAACAGCTGAAGCAAATCTCATTCTCCCCCCGCCTTTTTTTTTTCCCAGATAGAACAGTCTCATAATCCTCATATATTTAGGTTCATTGCACAAAGGGTTTAAGGTATAGAGCAAATCAGTCATATCCATATTCATGCTTTATGAAGTGACTATGTTGACCTGTTCTTGGTAAAAGGATCAGATCTTGCTGAACTGTTCTTTATAAAATTTTCTTTTTTTGTTTTCAACTAATTTATCACTTTTTTGGAAATATGGCCATTCCCAAGAGAGTATGACATTGTTTATATCAAACAGGATAACTTAATTATTTGCTTAAAGGTATTTATCTTATTTTTTGGTAGGTGAATATGCACTGACATGAATAATGTTTATATTTTTATTATGGGCATAGGAAAGGTGTAAAACTGGTTTGCTGTGAAGGATGTATGTATGTATGCGTATCAAACTCCACCCTATATAAAGCATCGCCAACATTTGAATTTCTTGAGACTCAGATTAATTAATCTTTTTTTGTTGTTGTTGTTGTCCATGACAGTCCCAAGACATGGGAGTATCTCATCCCTTTGCACCATTTGGAAACTATTATTGGCCCACAAGGTTTGGACATCAAGACTCTTGCCAGTCTATTTTGCAAGTTTTCCCTGGCTAGTTTCACTGTTCCCCACCCATATGATTTCCTTTGGTTAAAGAATTTGGCAGACACTTACACTTTGTACTGATCTCTCCTTCCTATTTACAAAAAAACATCTTTTACTAATAAGACTATTTATTTGGCTTGTACCTCTACACTCAAATGTCTCTGCTGCCCTACAGAGGTGCACAGTCTATGAGTTTAGACATATGAGTGTAACAGATACAGCAGTATGACATAGCATCCCAAATTACAAGATTTCAGATTCTTGTCTTTAATATAAGTACAAGGTTAGAAAGCACAATGTCTAAAAAACAAACAGAAAAGATTAAAGATTCCAGCCAAATATGTCTCAAAGGGAATCCTCTTAAAACCATGCTATCCATTTGACTGAGTGTATGTAGCAGTTCCTCAAAGAAAGGATGAAAGCCCAAGAAAAAAATGACATACTCCGGTACATTAGGCATATACAAGATGATGATATAGAACACTTAGTTAACATTTGAGGAACTAAAGTTTTGAAATAGATAGATGCAAATAATATGTTAAAATATGCAAACAAATGGAAATTATTAGTGATCTTAAGATTTCTCACAGGTTGACAATGTCACCCTTGAAACCTCAGAAGATGACCATTTCTGGTATAGATTCTGACAATCACTTGGATTCCACATGTCTTTGTATTTAATGTGAATTATATCTACTTAGTAGTCTGATCAGTTGCTCTTTTGCCAACAGTTTTGCTTGCACATGTAAGTAAACAAACGTATTTATCACCCCTGGGATCAGTAAGTGTTAATAAAGTTGCTGCTGCTTGCATTTTAAATCTGTTTTGATGACAGATGCATCCTAAATGAGCTAAGAGAATGGTTGCTTGTTTTAGGGCTCAGCAAGGAAGGTTAAAATATGAGCATTATTATGGTTGCTACCAAGCAGGTTCAAATGAAATGATGGTATATGTTATCTTTGTCATCAACATGCTCTACCTCTGCCTTAGAGTTTCTGAGGGTTGGGTGTATGTGTGCACATGGAAAAATATTTCCTTTCATGGGAAGTTCGATGTCACTTACTCATTTTTAAGGTTATTTTAGACTGTTGTGAGAATGAACCAAACAATGAATTAATGCACAGAATCCACTCCTCTATATAATTTATATATACTATTTTATTTAAAATCTACACTCATCATAAAATCATTTTGAACTGCCTTGTGTGATTTATAATACTTATAAAGGTCTGCTTTGCAAACACTCCTTGAGTCAATTATTTCTTTGAGTAGACTGAAACATGATACTTTTTCTTTGTACAGAGCTAATATATTAATATATGTATTAAAAATACATTCAATCTATGCCTAGACTTTCTCACATTGTTATCATTCTATTATTCTGTTTTCCTCTCTTTCCCTTACTGATAATCTAGAAAAAAATTTACACTTTCCACTCCAAATTCATTTCTCTACTTTTTTACAGTCCTCTAGTTTTATCCTATAGTAGTGGAACACCAACAAGTACTTGATAAATTATTCCAGTGAACTTTCTCCAGATCACTTACTTTAACACATGTAACATTTAACTATATTTACTACCCTTCATGAGGTGGTCTTTTCTACCTATTTGTTGTCAACCGGCACCATACCTGTCAGGAAACATTCTCTAAAACTCAGGTCTGTTTGTATTCCTTTGTTGTATAAAGCCTTCCCTTGGCTTCTCTTGAATTACCCATATCATTTCTTCTTCCATTTATCAGTTTCATTATATGTAGAACTTCTGCAAAGAAGAATAGATACTATTTAAAAGTAAAATCAGTTATAATCACATCTACTTTTAGAAAGGATGTAATGTATGATGTTTGAGTTAGTTGTGCCTTTACTAGATGTATTTTTTAAGGTCATGCCTAGAGCTGAACAGATGTCATCTCCTAGAGGGTCCTACACTTTAAAGTGGTTCTGTACTGTAAGTGTTTAGCATGTATCATATCTTTTAAATATTTTTTTTTAATTTATCAGGGATTATATTTTATTTATCCCCATTTTATACAAAAAAGTCATTTACATGTTCATCCCATTGATACAGTCTTCTAGATAATTTTGAAACCAACAAGAATTGAAAGTGGTTGGCATTACTGGAAAAAGAAATGAGGATTCAGAATAGTAAAATTTCTCTAAGTAGGATGTTGACTCAAAAACAACTGTTGATAAATTTACTATATCTACACTAGGTTGAATGCCACCATTGATCAAATATATCACTTTTATTCCTACAAAGCAGAAAAAATGAAATGCCAGGGTAAAATGAACTCAAACATACCCAATTTTTATCCTTCAAAATACACACTTAAATATACTATTCTTTTTAATGTTCATTTCCCATTATTTTCTTTGTGCCTTTCCTAAAAAATTAATGTTAGCAAAAAATTTAATGATTTCTTTGTATTTAAACAAAATTTTAAGAGAAAACATTTTTGTTGTTATTACAAAAAAATCCCATATAATATAGGGTGAGCTTACTTTTAAAAATTATTTATGTATTATGCAGTATTTAATAATCATTTCTCATTTTATCAGTTCTAATAGGTATATACTATATCTATAGGTATTAGTTTAATACATATGACATAGTAATTTGATATATGTATATACGTAAATAACCACTATGATAAGTTTGATTGACATCCATCATGTCACATTTTCCCCCCTTGAGATGACAACTCTAAAGATCTTTATACTTTTAGCAACTTTCACATAACAATATTGCACAATTTCACACAATGATATCATAACAACTTCATACAAACAATGTAAAGTACAGCATGGTGATTACTATAGTCAACAATTCTGTATTTTTTATTTGAAAGTTGCTAAGTAAGAGGAAATGTCTCCTTTTAAACTAATTTCCTCTTCCCCCCCTCACATAATAATAAACATTGTAACTGTGGTGTTAAAATGTTTCAGAATGGTTATTGGTTCATGTACATTAGGTCCTGTAATACAATTTCCTCTAACATTTGGACCTATTCCTGTTTGTTTGAAGAAACATTTTGTCACTGTTGGTGCCCTTGCTAGCAATGAGGGATGAGCCTGAGCAAACTTTGGGAATAAAGCCAGATGTTTTCTCTGCTGCAATACATGGAGAGTTATTCAGGAACAAGCCCTCTGTGGCAAATTTACCAAGCAGAACATTGTTGCCTTGGCATATCAGACTATCTATTGACACAAAAGTGAAAAGAGAGTATTTCTCCACCAGCTTAGGAACTGTTTGATTAAAAAACATTGTGGGATAAAATAGCATTTTATTTTATTTTTCACTTTTTGAATAATTATTTTAGTCAAAGTTTATGTTGCTAATGGTATCCATTATGTAGTTGCTTTCATTCTTTCTTATTAGTGTAGAACTTTGCATATAATGTATTCTATGCATATACTTCTTATTCTTCTGGCAGAATAAAAATACCTTCTACTCATACCCTAAAACTAAACAAGTTCAGTAATGAGCACTTCATGCCTCAAAAGGGTGAAAATCAGTTTCCTGATCTCACTATAAACTAAAAAGCTACATTTGAAACATATCAGCTGAGTAAATAACTACAGTTAGAACGTATTTACAGTGTCAACTGTTATAAAACCCAACTAAGTTGTGAGACATCTGTTAACCTCTTAACAAGTGTAGTTAGACTATCATGTGGTTAGAATATCCATGTTATAGAATATGAGTTCTTTCTTTGAATGATATAGGACTGCAATGTTCAATAGATGAGTCAGACTTCATAGAGGACCGTTTAAGCTTATATTGTTAGACAGCAAATTTTAAAATCCATGGTTATGGTAGTAATAACCATTTTAAGTGCTCAATAATCACATATGAACTAATTGAGATTGGAACTTTGTCATGTTTTCTGAGGTACCTACCTGAAGAGATTTTTTTCTTTCTTGATAGATGGGGATAAGAAACTAGCTCTTAGTGACTGTTGGCAGCATTCTTAGCATTGTGGGTGAGAGTCAGTCTTAGGAAGAAACAGCTTCTTCCTATCTTCTTAATTGCCTGTCTGTGATGCTAATTTATTATGCGACTTTTACTTTCCTAAGTCTCGATTATTCAAATCTCAGCAATGAAGTTCTTGAAAAAAAATGGTAGATTAGATATTTCCATGACTGCTTTTATTATAGTGACTACTATATAGTACAGTGTATTTCCTATGTTTAGTTTTTAGATAGAAAAAGTCATTAAATTTTACTTCTACTTTCACACTTATTTCACTTTCTTGGATGTTTCTTTTTCTCTTTTCTCATCCTCATATTACTAAAATAGAATCTACTCACATAGTTAGTAGGATTCTTATTAAGTGGCAGTGGAGGGTGAAAGAGAAAACTATCTACTGGCAAAGAAGTTTTAAAATGTTAAAGTATATAATTTTATACCATAACACAGTAAGTCATTACCAGATAGTATAAAAAGATTTTTTATTTAATTGATTTTTAAACACTCATATTTAATTTCCTAAAAAGCAAGAATGCAAAGATAAAATTTAAAATTGTTGAGGTAGGCCCAGAAGTTAGTAGGTTATCATTGGAAATCCTCTAACATCTATAAATTCATTGAGATAATGGAAAGTATATGTTGTTGCTAAAAGTGGAATTGGTAAACTCTCTGTCGTATCATATTACTATATTAAATTATTTCTAAAAATAGAAGAAATCATTAACAAGCTAAATATGTATTTCTGCTTGTCACAGTTTTATTTTATGCAATTATTTTTAAGAAGTTTTCATCATACAACTATTTTTATCTTTTCCCATAAGTGATAACTTGCATATAGATTCATAATATATTTTTATATTTGTTATTTCCTCCACTTCTTTAGTATATTAATCATTGAGTTGGCTGCTTCCTTTCCCACCTTCCATTCTTTGTTTTTCACCTCCCTGGCATTCTTTGTATTAAGTTAGCTATATTCCTTACTTCATTGTTTGTGGAATAAATACATGAATAACTGTTGAATACTTTATCAATGGCATTATCACTTGAAAAAATCAGCTCTAATATTCACCCCAATTTTCAAGCAGAATTGCTGAAGTAAATACTTGATTAAAATGTCATTAGATTTAACAAATGAGAAGGAAATTCTGTGAATAAAGAGGAAATTATTTTACTAAATAATGCAGCTTTCAATGTTCCATTATTATACAACTTTAAGAGAAATATTTATAATTTTCATAATAGACTTTTTTGAATGTTGTGCTTAACCTTATTGAATTTAATCCCTTTATATTAAGATTCAATTAACTAAACTCTAGTAGGTTCTTTTTTAGAAAACCACTCATCTTCCTATGAACCCAATGTCAATGAATATGTTAGACAAATTAATTTATAATTATCTTTGTAAGCTCTCTTTCATAAACAAACATATCCCAAAATAATTCTAAGATCAAGGTAGTCCTTTGAGAGTTATCAGTAGATAATGGCAATACCTGTACTCAAAATAGAGATAAAGGTGTCAAGTACACCACTGAATTGGGAAAATATGGAATACCTGTTAATTCAACCAAGCACTATTTATCAAGTTTTATAATAGTGAACCTTTATCAGCAACATAAAATATTGGGCTTGCTCCACAGTTTCTACTACTTGGAGAAAATAGATTAGTATTGCCATATTTTATGTTTTTAACATTTTGAGTGGATGATTGTGTACCATCTGTTCCTCTTCAAGATGAAATAATTTTTAATAATAATCAATAGTAACCATTATTTTCTTGACCAGTCCCCTTTAATTCACATTCCACAAAAATGGCCATTTTATTTATTTTTTTGGTACAATCACAAGACTACATAGAGATCTCCGCTGTCAAATTTCAGGGTACTTCATCACTCCCAAAATAAAGCACATACATTAGTAATCATTCTCTATTTCCCTGTTCTTTGGCAGTCAGCTTTCTGTGGCTATGAATTTGCCTAGTCTGTAAATTACATATAAATTAGATGATGTAATACATGGCCTTTTGTGTCTGAGTTCTTTCCATTTTGCATAATGCTTTTAAGGTTCAGTTGTGTTGGGGTAACTATTGATATTTCACTACATTTCTGTGGTTGGATAATATTTCATATTATGAATATGAATATATGAATATAACATTTTTTAAATCATTCATCTGTTGATGGGCATTTCTACTTTGGGGGTTAATAGTTTCTGCTAGGAATATATATATATATAACTTATATTATATATATATAAGTTTTTGTGTGAATATGTGTTTTCAAATCCCTTCAGTATATATACCTTAGAATGGAATGACTGTATCACGTGGTGGGAACTGCCACACATGCAATGGATGTTGCGTTTTACATGTCCCAGCAATGTATGGGCCTTCCAATTCGTCTAGATCGTTGGCAGTACTTGTTATTATTATTATTATTATTATTATTATTATTATTATTATTATTATTATTATAGCTATCCTGTTAGGTGTGAAGTTGATTTGATTAGAAGCAAACAGGAACATTTTAAACATTTGAAAAACTTTGTAATAATGTAATAAATACACAAAATAAACTTACAATATGAAAGCAAATTTCAGTAAATTATTTTACACATGAACAGAATTTTTCAGTTTTACTAAAATTACTGTATTTTATAATATGCTGTACTATTCACTATCTTAAACACAAAAATCTCAAGAATTCAAATGAAATTACATGATTTAAATAATTAGCCTGTCTTTGCAAACGCATTGTTATTTATTATGACTCTTTTGCTAAGTAATAACCACATACAAAAAGAAGTGCCAGAAACAAGCTTTATGGAGGTAGCTGAGTTCACATGTATCTTGAACCTGACATATAATAGTTAATTATAGTACTATAATTCTATCAATTAACATCTTATAAGTTATAAGATAAACAATTTTGTAAAAGGTGTCTAAATTGGAAGTTAATTACCATTTAATTGTTCAGAAATTAAGTCATTAAAATATGTTGGGGGAGAGAAAATTCTATATGACCTTGGTTATAATTATTATAATACATGTTGATAAAAAGTAGACTTTTTTGTTTAGCTATAGTTTATAAATTTCTATATACAGTATGTTTTCCTTATTTCCTGTACCTAGGAGAGATCACTCCTACTGCCCTGCCCTTGTTTATATATTAACTTTGACTCTTGTTATTGTCAAAGTGAATATTTAATATTTTAAATTGCAAACTTCTTGGCAGTGAGGATAACTTTTGTGATTTGTTTCCCAAACAGGAAATGACTTTTCAGCCAGATCATAATCTGGTAGAGTGGCACAGAAGAGGTGACTGTTGTGGAGGAAAGAGATGTTAAAGACAATACTCTAAATTTACAAAGATCACTTAGGATCAAACAAAGCTCTTCTCAGAGTAATGAGAAAAAACATTGTAGGAAGAAAACTGTAAAAGTTATCTTTTTCTACATAAAACTTTATTACCAAGCTTATTAGTTATTTGAAACAACAATGGACATTTATTATTATCTTATAGTTATTGGAAAACAGGTATTTGGGAGCATCTGGGCTGAAATCTGGCTCAGAGTCTCTTGCATGAGGTTTCACTCAGTTGACAGGGGCTACCCTCATCTGAATGTTTAACTGGGGTTGGAAGATGCACTTACACACTTGCTCACACAGCTCTTGGCAAGAGGATTCACCGTTTTCATTCAGGGATCTTTATATGGCTCCTAAGTATATGAAAATTGGGTTCTTCCTGAGTGTTGAAAAAGAAAGAGAAGGGAACATATGGAGAAATAGAACCAATATGGATAATACCTTTTATAATTTTTCCCAGAGGTAACATATTTTTACTTTTTGCCTTATTTTACTAGTCACCTAGATTAATCCTGATGTATTGTGGAGGAGGCCTACATAAGGTTTGAGTACCATAGATGTGGTAGTCATACCCCATGTGGTAGCCATCTCAAAAAGAAACTGCCAGAAAAACCTGCCTGTATTTATATTCATTTATAAATTAAACTCAATGTACTAGAATACCTTGCTTATTCTAGAATATTGCTCATTTTTATGTCCTATAAGTTTTCTGTGTTAAAACATAAACCCTCACCTTGAGAGAATTATGTGCAGCAAGTCAAAAAGAAAAATGTTTATATTGGATATTTACATAGCAAATAATTCAACAATGTAAAGCATTTCAAAAACTAGTGGACATTAATAAATACCCTGAGAAATGCGAAGTTCAGATAAAGTGGGGAGAAAAGAGACAAGAGAGCACTAAAATGGTGGCAGGAAAACTAATAAAGGTTGTGAATAATAAAAAATAATTAACTTTATAACATAAAAATGGAAAAATAATAGAATAAGTTTTATTAAGTGGCCTGTGCAAGAAGATTGACTACAAAGGACCATGAGCAATTGTTTATTAATTTAAAAAATTAGTGAGAAGTTGCAGATATGTGTGAATATTCTTTTATTTCTATTAAGTTTTTCCCTCTATGGAGTACAGTGGCTTTATTTTTCAAATATCTCTATAGGAAAGAATTAGAAGATCAACAGTAAGTTGAAAAAGTTACAGAAAAATGTAGGAAATATAATGATAAGAGAAAATATGAGGAGAATGGATCACATGTTGCCAGAGGCTTTTATAGATAAAGGTCCCCAGGAGTGAATTAACTGAGCAGACTTAATCACCTATATTCTAAAATAATAATATCCTGCATGACCTTACCAAATGTGATAGGTTTTCAAAGCCAAGAAGTGAATCATAACCTAAGAAGGGATTAATAAATCAGTAGAAAAGACCTTAAAATGTGTATAAATTAAGTAAATCCTATACAAAGTGTTTTTCTTGGTCTGGATAAACTATATATTTATAAAGTCAACTACTCTTTCTTTTAACTAGATTAGGAGGCTCATTATTTAACATCCTAGTTCAGTCTTTCAAGACTAGTTTATAAAAGATGCAGGTGTTTTGTTAAACGATCTTTAAATACTTAATTTTTTTTTAAAAAAGGAGTAATCAGAGGAATAGTCACTTTTGTAAATGTTTTTATACCATTTTGGTTTATGTATTACTATCTCCCAAAATTCCATGATTTACTATATTAGTGTTATGCTAGGTAGAAAAGCCTGGAGCTTATAATGTTTTTATAACTTAAAAGTTAATTGTATATTTTAAAAGATATATTCTCAGTCAAGAGAAGTTTATGGAGTATGTGAAAGTATATGAGGTAGAATCAACCTGCCTTTATTGTATACTATGTAATTGTGCCTTAAAAAAATTCTAGGTGTAATGATGAATGTGCTCAGTTCTGTAAGAATCACTTATAATTTTCTTTTGGAAGTAATTCTTCTAACAGAAAATTAAGTTTGAATTTTATTTGAATGGTAATGTATCTTTACCTAGGATAATTTGGACTATCTCCCATTTCCCTCTATTGCTGTAAACTCAGACTCTCTTTTTCATGTGTAGTTCTTTAAACTGGCAACATTTGAAGGATGGTCGTTCTATATCTGGGGGATACAATTTTTTGTCATCTGCTTTGTGACAGCTATCTCTTTGAAAAGTGCCTAATTTGAAAGAGATAATTGCAAAATAAAACCATCATTCATGGCTTATGATCATTCTTATGTCATTTTAGGACTATGGGAGTGGGGGGGAGTATAGAGATTATCCTTTTCTTTAGAATATTTTATATTTTTTTATCTTATGTGTTTAAAAAAATGACAAAGTTGACACAGTCAAACCTATATATATATTTTCCCACTGGGGAAAAATAGTCAAGTGAGTTGTCTCATTAATTTAACATTTTTTGAGTAATTTTCTAAAATTCTAAAAATCTGTATTTATAATTGACTGAAAAAATGGGAATATATAAATATTACTGTCTTAGTATTACAATTGTAATCCTTAGAAATACACTGGTTACTGATCTTGTGTTTTGGAGACATTTTTAGCTCCTAATTGTTTTAATTTGGAATCCTTAGACATAGCTTTCCTGTAGTATAACTAATAGGCAAAGTGGAACTAATAGAAAGGAATTTTCTTTCCTTCCCCTTCCCACATCAATAAGATGAACAAATTTACAAGGCATGGCTCACATACTAGAATGATTCCTGAAAGTTTGTATTCATCTTTTCTATTTTAATTCAATAAAATAACATTTTTTTAGAATATTATAAATATTTTATGTGTTAATTAGTTTAGTGAATCTTTTGGTAAATTTTCCCGAATAACTATGATTTGATAATAACAGATTTAAATTTTTACATCAACTGTGTTTAATTATTTCAAATTATTATTTAGAATGAATCTCTGAGGCAGACTTTGCTGCGTGTCAAGTCGGTACTTTCTCTGAATCTCCTTCCTCTGAATGGTGATAGTATTTAATTCTTCATTTTGTAACATATCTTAAATTTATAAAGAGTCTGGATACATTCTTTATGTCAAAAAGCCAGAATAAGTCTGGTGAAATTCAGATACTAGATCTAAAAAGACTTTTGTAGACAGATCCCTGTGGTTCTTAGAGTCTTTCTTGGGGCTAAGGCATGCAGTCCACAGCCCACCACATACAGGTGTTCCTTCTCCCAGGACCCCCGAAATGTTGTCTCCTGCCATGGCTCCCTGGAACCAAAAGTTCCAAGAGCCTACATGGACCTGAGTGGAGGGCGTACTGGGCAGGAGTTGACCTCTTTTTATATCTGGCTCTAGGACCCTAAATGGAAAATTAGGTTTGGATTCTCCAGCTGTTACTCAACCTTATATTAATTTATATGGATTGAAAATAAAAAATGAGCTGACTGTTGCTCAATGGTCCAGTCATATGTTTAGGGTTGAAAATGGTCCAATCGGATCTGTCAGATGAGGGACCCTGAAGAAACTATAAAGCAGAGCACATGCTAACCTGGGTTTTCAGTAGCTTCCAAAGACAGAAGCATCCATTAGACCACCTTCCACAATGAAATCAAACCAAACAAACACAAAAAAAGATTCACCAGGTATCCTTCAGAGAGAGAGAGAGAGAGAGAGAGAGAGAGAGAGAGAGAAGCACAGAGCAGATGACCTCTGTGGGATTCAACTCTGTAGACTTCTAGATCTCCAGACTCCCAGGTATCTTTGCAGGGAGACTGAGCGGCTGCACGTTCCTCTAGCCCTGTCTCTGGCATCACTTGCAAGTGTCTCTATTGACATTGTCCTCATGTCTCAAAGAGCTTATCACTTTTGGGTCTGACAACAGCTCACAAACAGCTCTCCACAGACTCTGGTTCTCTGGCACAACCTCCTGATGCTGTTGACTCTGCTGCCATCCTGTCCATCATCCACCTTAGCCTGCAGACTACTGCTATGGTCTGTTGCAGTGTCATCTCATCTTCAACAGATGACCTTTATATGGGACTTCTGGACACTGCAGAAGTTGATCATTTGTGGCCTTAGAAACTCATTCCTTAAACCCCAATCTTCTGTTTGTTCAATAAACCGTGTTGTTCTGGGACCCTGAACCTCAGTGGTCTTGCAGTTGTGCATGTGAGTGAAAATAATCTGTCTATGGATTTGAGATTCTCCCTTAATACTGTTTGAGTGTTTTATTTTGCCCCTTCTGTCTGCTTTTCAAATCTCATTCTTATAGGTATCTGGTTATCCAGGTACATAGTGTTCATAGTGATATTTAATTTCTGTAATGTGAGCAGGGACAGAAAGACAGAGGGTGAAGGTGCTTGGGACACAATGCTCTCCTTTACCCACATTGTATTAGGAAATATAATGAGCATCAGTCAGAAGCTATTTT
This sequence comes from Uropsilus gracilis, assembly GCA_004024945.1. Taxonomy (NCBI): domain Eukaryota; kingdom Metazoa; phylum Chordata; class Mammalia; order Eulipotyphla; family Talpidae; genus Uropsilus; species Uropsilus gracilis. The sequence continues at coordinate 149,520 of PVHY01001190.1, forward strand.
AACCAATTTTAAAAAAATAATCAGGGAAATGGAAACTGCACTAAACTTGAGGTGGGTGACTAAGGTGCATGGGAGATGGGTGCTCTACAGAACCCCTCTCCTCTCCTTCATCCACAGGACCTAGAACTGAATTTCTCTATTTTTGTACAAAATTAGGGGACAAAAGCAGAATGGTCATGACACTCAGAGTTAATTATCCTCAGCAATAAAAAATGTTTTAACTGATCAGGAAAAAAAAAAAAGGAGAAACTATATTGGAGATTAAAGTGGGATCAAAGATAGGAAGGTATATGCTAGAATCTTTGAGTCATAGGCATTGAATTGATTTTCAATAATAAAGTGGTATAGGCTCTGGCATAAGAAATTGAGAGGTGATGGCAAAAAAAAACAAATAAATGATGGTAACCAGACTTCACAACCAAAGCCAACCATTTCCCACCCTCTACCCCTTAACATCTTTTCAGAGATACAAGCAGATGTCAAACTGTCTCTACAGGGAACTCATTCTGGGCTAAAAGGGAAACCAAGAGAGTTGAGCCACAAAATCATGAGTTCTAGACTCATGAAGTTCTAGACTAATCTAACCAAATGTATTACATCTGAGATAGAGAAAAAAACAAAATTTAGGGAAGAAATGAAGAACTAAATCTGACAAAATAAAGACACATGTTTTTATTTCAGGTAAAATAATGGGTACAAGTAAATGCCTCTAAAAGTTTATTTCCTAATATATTTTATATTGTGGTGTTTATTGATATTTTATGTAAACTGGTCCAGCCACTATGGAAAGCTGTGTAGAGGACCCTCAAATTAATGAAAATGGAATTATTATTTGACCCAGCAATTGCTCTCTTGTGAATCTACCCAAAGGAGATCTCAATGCTTGTACAAAGGGACACTTGTGCTTGGATGTTTACTGCAGCATTATTTATAATTGCAAGGATTTGGAAGCAACCTAAATGTCCCAAAGCAAATGACTGATATAAAAGATATAGTATATATAGACAATGGAATATTACTCATTAATTAAAAATGACAAGTTGTATGATTTTATGATAACATGGATGTGCTTAGAAGAAATTATACTAGCAGAAACAAGTCAAAAAGTAAAACCAAATGGTTTCACTAATATATGGTATATAGGGAAAAAAATAAACAAAATCCATGAGGAAAAGTCAAAACAAGCTAATGGCCAAACTAAAGTACACCACTCAGGGTGGGGGGGTTGGGGAGAAAAGGTGGGAATGGTCAGGGAGGGTGAACCCTGGGGATTACAAAGATGTGAAATTTATATATAAACAAGCTATTTAATAAAAAATACAAAAAAGATGAAATTTCATGGAAATCAATGATAAAAAATAAGAGATACTACAGAGTAACAAATTATTTAAGCATTTATGATACTAAAAACTATAGAAAGTAAATTTTGCAGATTTTTAGATTAAATTATAATTGATGACAAATTATACCAGTTTCAGGTCTACAAAAAATATTTAATACTTGTATATTTTGTGAAATAATCACCATAATTAGTCCAGTAAGCATTATTACCTCACCTAAATTTAAAATTTTATTGTGATTTGGTAACAAATACTTTTTTTTACAATTATCAAATCACCAGAGAAAACACATATCATTTAAGTGTTTTAAAAGTGATCATACAAAAGTTTAAAGACCATAGGTTACATTTAGAAAGTAAGAAATATGTTTATTATATTTATACTGTATAGTGCCTGTTATTATAATATAAAATATGAAAATAAAGAAATACAACAAATAGAAATAATTGACCCTGCAAAATACAAAGTTAGATTTACTAGAAACCCAGTGGTGGCAAGAGAAGTCATCATGTCATCCATTAAAACTTTGTGGAGGCAGAAAGCAACAGCAAAAATGAGTTGTAGTATAAAGGGTTTGAAGAAATTCATTGAGAAGTATAAATATATATGTAATATATGTATATGTAGAAGTAGATAACAAAGTAACCTTAGATGGAGCATGAAAATGAATCATATCACTGGCCAATACATGTATTGATATTTATGGGTTATATTGAGAAATGGTGCATATATTAGACTTCAAAGATTAATACAGTCCCCAACACTAAAGCAATATGAAGTATATCACTGGTTGCAATGAAATAAAATGAGAAGTTAATTGCAGGAAAAATAAAACACAATATTCTTTTAAAAAATAAGCTCACAAAACACCAACACTAATGACAAATCTTTTGAGCAATTCTTGATTCACAGAAAAAATTTAAAATATATAAAATTTCTGGAAACCAATAGATTTTTGGCAACATTCAAGACTGCTTTCTTAAAATTCACCTGAAAAAGAAGCATGTAAGTACATTTATGACAATTTTGAAAAAAAGAGAATGAGAGAACTGACTTTGTAGATATAAAATTGCACCCTGAACTTACAATAATTAAAAAGAACCAGTACTGGAGATCAGAAGAGAGGGGATAGAAATAGATCTGCACATTTGTAACATTTAATTCATGATATATATAGGAAAAGTTAACAATGTTTCCCTTTGAAAAAAAAGTGGTAGGATTGATAGAGTAAGAACTTCATCTTACCCTTCTGTATTGTTTACATTATGTAATAATTTATATATGTATACTTGCATGTGGAAGTATGTAATCAGCTGGGATTTTCTAAGCTGTGTTATTTTAGTTTTCTTATACTTCTCATAAAAACTGAAGGTTATTTATGTTGATGGTACCAATCAATAAAATAAATCTGATAGAATGTACTACTTTCGATGCCTATATGTCTGTGGTGAACTGAAAATTAGGAACTTTATCAGCTTTAATATTTCCTTAGAATTATTGCATATGCACCATTAATATACATAAGACTACTGAATTCAGATTAATTCTTTTTAAGTGTCTGTTCTACTCCCCAAGATTTGAAATAGTTTCAATGTATTTTGTTTTATAAATATTTAACTTATGTTTGTTGAGGGTGAAAAAGGCAATATTCCACAAGGGTTCATTTTCTAAATGTAAGGCATGAATGAATTTTTTATAGTTACAGTATTTATAAAATATTGAGAATTTATGCATGTGAAATGTCTCGTAATGGGCTATAATAGACTTAAGCTATTCCTCTTTTTAGGTCTCCAGTGTAAAATTCAGGGAGTAGAAGATATATCAAACGAATATGCTGTGTTTCTCATATTATGGATTCCTTAATCTTTATAGGAGACTTATTTGCTCATCTAAAGGATTTTTAAAATACTTTTTCCTCTCAACCCATCCTTCAAAAAAAGAATATTTGTGCTCTTTCTCCTGTTGCAGTGCAGCCCATATTGAGGGTCTTTATAAGCATACCCCTCAATGCATTTATGTAGAGTGTGTTATTAAGCTAGTGACTAAATTACTTGCTACAATTTGCATAATATCATTTTTCAGTGATAAAAATTAATGTCTTGGGAGTTATAAATGAGTTGCAGTGAGTCATTGATTTCTTAATAGAAAAGCTATATCTTTAGTTTCTATCACATTTGAACTCCAGTTACTTGGATTTGATTTACATTTGTGTGTTTATTTGCATCTACTTAAGTGCTAATGATTATTCAATAATTTGAACAGAGGAGTATTGTAGGTAGGACTTTAGCCTTATTCTAATCATAGCAATAGATTCACTATCAAAGTTTGTGCTTTAAGCTCATCTGTAAAACTTGACGATGTTCTAGTGTTTCTGTTAGCTGTTATGGAGACTTAATGTCGTTGCCATTTTGGAATCTGATAGAAACTTAGTATTCCTTTGGTTCTCTGAATTTCATCTGCTCACTCATGCTTATAAGAATGAAATAAAAAGTCAGTTCTTATTCTTGCTCTTACAGAAGCAATCTTAGATTTTATGAGGAAAACAATGAACATGTCACCCTGGATTTGGCAGCAAGAAGGAGCAGGGAGTACATAAATTGTCTTTTGGGTACCAACTGTTATGCACCAGAATTGTTTATATTAGTGAAATCCTATGGCTGTAAGTTATGTAAATTGTGTTTTTTCCTCAACTACGTTTTATGGTAGAGAGAGGGTTTCGGGAGTGTGTATTAAATCTGAAATGGTTCATGCTTAAATACCGCAATGTGGTAGACAGTTAATCTTCAAAACAGAGTGAACATACGTAACTGCTTTATTACTATCAACATATGTCTCTCCATAATTGTCTTATTTATACCTTGCAATGAATCAAGGATGCAAGAGCTGCCTTGGCTCAAAAAAAATTTTTTTTTATGGGTTGGTTTCCAAACAGAATGTATTAGGGGGAAAAATCAAGTGAATTTGCCCAATAGCAGTGCTAGTAAAAATGTAACTCTGAAATTAATGGGATTGTCTGTATGTGACTTAGGCGAACAGGTGGTGGTTAAGTCTGACTAAACAGCTGTGTCAATACACCTTGGCACATCTGAGACTGTTTCTGGAAATTTCTGAAGAGACTCATGACACAGCATGGAGTCATTTCCAGTTATCTGGTCGTATCATGTGCAAGTAGCATTCTAGGAGTGAGTGGCCACCGATCTTCTGGTAGCCAATGATTAATTGCTGAGTGATTGCTGTGTATTTTGCATATAAGACAATATCCATTTAAATGCTAAAAGGAAAAAAAAAACTGTTCCTAGGCTGATATATCTATGGAAGTGGCAAACTCAATCACTTACCTTTTCTTTATTTAGTACTGTAAAGGACTTTTCTTTTTAAATAAAATATATGTGTGAGGGAAAAATAAATATAATCTATGTACTCCCATGAGCAAAAAATATAATTGTAATAGTCTTTGGATTTTATTGATGTAGCTTTCGATATGTAGTAAGAACATGCAACCAGTTTTGCCCAGAAAAAAAACAAAAACAAAAACACACACAAAAAACACAGAATGATAGCTTTTTCTTAGTCTAATAATTAGTAGCATCCCCACCCCATTAATTCTCAGTGGTATCCTGTTCATGAACCCTGTATTCCAATACTACAGCTTTTCCTTGAATGTGTTATGGGACACTGATCTTGATATTCAGTAGCAGGGCTATAGGTTTCAGAGACACAAAGGGAAATTAGAATTGTCAATATTTTAGAATAGTACTCACTTCAAAATATTTAAATATTTCCTTTGTTTTTAGTTTTTTTAAAGGGTGTGTATGATGTTATAATATATGTAACAGAAATGTTGTTAGCCAGCATATTCTTTGGATAATGTAATGTCTTATTTTGGAGAACTTGATATATTTTAGAGAGTCTCCTTAATTTTAAAATATCATTAGTGTACTTATTTAATAAATTTAAATTATTTTCACTAATATTCACAGTAAAATATTCTCTATGACCTTCATATTCTCCAATCAAAAGTTAGGATTAGTTGGAAATAGCTGGCTGGAAGTAATCTGGGAGTATGTACTTGAGATCAAAGGAGGTGAGGGAAATTTCAGAAGAAGAATAGGAATCTTATATATGGTGAATCAGGGAATAACTTCTGGTCTTGATTTAGGACTTTTGTAATATAGAACACTTTCCCCAAATTAATACTTGTTTCAACCACCAAAATTAATCACAAATCACTTTTGAAATTCAAGGATTGTGTACTTGGATCATATATTGTAAACCAGATTTGAATCAGTCATCACTATGTTGACCAAATTTGGATTCATGTAAAGCTTTATGTTCATATTTATCCAAATTCTTTATATAGAACACATGTGCATATATTTATTTATATATGCACACATTTATTCTTACTTGCATGTACTACAATTTCATCTGGTGTATTGTGTAGTTATACAAAGCATATATAGAATCATGGACCCTGAAGTCAAATGATTTGGCTCCTAAGTACCTGCTATCTGTCCCTATTAGCATTTAGCTTTCTTCCTGTCCTGCCCTTAACTTGTGGCTGGAAAGGGACAGATACACCTTCCTTTCTGATTCCTTGTGTCCTCAGAAAGCGTTTCTGCTCTTTCTGAATCAACATATGTTGATTCAGACCTTCCTAATGCCTGGGAGGTAATTTGGTTTCTGGAATATTTTTCTCTTCCTTTCCTGCTTTAGAAAAATCTAGAGATCCTTTCCTGCTTTTTCCAATGCTGCCACAATAATATGCTTAAAACATAGAAAAGTAACTTTATTTTCATTTTCAGTAAAGTAACTTTGATAATATTGCCTCACTGTGTGAAAACTGAATGCTTCATCTTGTGGTATAAAAGTATAATCTGATCTAGTTACAATTTTTAGCCTTACTTGTTTTGTATTGTTTCAGTGAAATCAGACAATCTGTGTTTTCTAAGACTTGAACCTTCTTCAGCCTCTCCTTGCTTCCTTAGTACTTTTGAGGTTTATCTGAAAAGCTCTTTAAGTCTTTCCTAATCACCACAGGCACTTTCTCTTTCCTGTGAATGTATTGAATTTTTATCATTTGAGTATAGCCATATCCACAACTTGTCTAAAACTATGAACATCTCTTTCTATGTCTGTTTACATGTTAATTATAAATATCTAGGTGACTGAAGACATCTTTTTATGCTTTGCATATCTGCCCTCTTGCATCATATTTGGTAAATAATAAGTTCCAGTGACTACACATGAAATAAAAGTGTAATAACACCAAGGAGAATGTTGCTAAAACTTCAAAAAGAGACTCTTTGTTGTCATTTTTTTTATACCAAAGGCTTGGACACCGGTATTCTCAAAGCAAGGTCCACAAATGACTAGCTAACTGTTCTATGGATGAGTACCTAATAAGAGAAAAATATAATTTTAAAATAAAAATGTAGAACCATTAAAGTTTTTGAAATATAAGTTTAAAGATGGACTTTTATAGGCATTTGCTTATCATATTATGTCCATTAAGTTCTTCAAGACTATGGATACATTGTAAAGACTGAATGGGATAAGATTGAGTTAAAAACAACAAACTGATAACAGTTTACACCAAGGGGGAAAGGGAGGGAAGGCAAAATCAAGGGAGGGATGAGCACTAGGTATCATGTTGACAGTTCATAGGTGATAATGGGTATGGGAAAACTTTGGTATATACAACAATGTAAGAAAAATATGTAATCAATATATTTTTTAAAGACTGTTTAGGCCATATTATCTAAGTCAGATTTCTTCTAAAGGTTCAATTTTCTGTCAAATATATACAATATTTTCTAAACAGCTTAGCTGTAGTATCCCTCATGTTCATGTTTTATTTGGATAAATTATATTCTCTGGCCAAAAAAAAAAAAAAGCAGACACTAGTTAAAGGCAGTCTACTACAGCATAAATATTGTGTTAAAGTAGTAACAGAAATATGATTCAGTTTAATAAAAAATATGTGTCCACAGTGATCAGAATTCTGATGTAAATGTTGACTATAACCTGCTAGTATTTAGGGATAGCATGATGATTCCATTTGAACGTACACAAAAGAGTATGTTTGAAAAGCAAGTAAAATGGTAATTATTTTTTAATTTTATTTACATTTCCTCTTATCTAATTACAATAATTGTCACATAGTGATAATGAAGCCTTTGCAACTTTCCTGTAGCTTTCAATCAAACCAAAATGACCTTTCTGTTGAGCCAATTAAGTCCTCTACAATGTAAAATAATGCTTTTGCTATCACAATTAATGCATTTTGTGGAAAAAGATGAGGAAGTCACCAAAATTACAACATTATTCAAATTTGCACTCTGAATTTTAAAAAAAGCCCAAAAAATACAAAAAGCAGAAAACAATATCAAGTAACTGTCATACTTGACTTAAGTGGTTTTAAAACCAGGCACAAGTAAATCTATGTTCATAGTGAAAGAATAATAAAGTTTTGGCAACATTTTTGAACCAAATGTACACATCTGGGAAAAGCAGTTTTTTCTCCTGGGACAGGAGAAAAGCAGCTATTCTCCTGGGACAGGCTAGTAGATATTTTACTTATTGAATATAACACCTAAAGCCACAGTGTAAATCAGATTTGACTTATGTGGTACATATATGGAGAGGAACTTAGGGATCAAAATGATTTTTAACTTGAAGATGGTTGTCCTAGATTCTCTTTTATAGCCTGAAAAAGACCTCTGATAAGGTCTGACACAACACAAATATATGTGTGACTTTTCACACTGTTGTATTGGCAGATAATATTTGGTGGTCATTGGTATGTAGCCTGATAGTGACTGGTAGAAAGAAGTAGGCCAAAATTTATGGCCCCAGATATAAATCTCAGTAATCTGGTTCCTGATTTTCTAAGATAAGTTTCTGCTCTTCCAAATTGACATTTACCGGTTGATTTTTTTTTTTTTTTTTTTTTTTTAGACTAGGTCTTGCTATTTTTGCCTGTGGAACCGCAGGCTCTCGTTGTCCGGGGTACCACAGACTCAAGCAATCCCCAGCCTCAGCTTCCCAGGTAGCTGGGATGACAGGCGTGCACCACCACGCCCAGCTATTTTTTTTGGAACTAGGTCTCGCTACGGGCCCCAGGCGGGACTCGAACCGCGATCCCTAAGCCCCGGCCGCTTCATAGGCTGAAGCTTACAAGCACGAGCCACCGTGCCCGGCCGACATTTACCGGTTGATAGAAGGAAAGAAATTACCCAGTATTTGAGGGGAAAATATGTATCTTTTTCATGTGACACCAAAAAATAATAATCATTTTATTTTATATAATTTGTTCAGGTGACATCTTCAGTAATATTTAGTATTTTTAATAGTCTAAATCCATCAGTTCTTGGCAGAAACATGTTTATTCCAGATACCTAAAACATCAAATATTTGCCACTCTCCCTGATGATTAATTTTAAACTGGCCATTTCTAGTGCAGTACAAATAAACAGCAAGCAAAGAAACCAAATGAAAATAAAAAGGCAGTTACCACCATGCCATTTAAATTATGAATAAAAATGTGCAAATAAGAGCTTTCCTGCAACTGATGAAATAACTTTAAAATATTTTATTTTTAGACTAATATGTATTTGACATTTTAAAACTTTACCTAATGTATAACATTTGCATTTATGTCCAGAATTCTTTAAGCACCTTACAAGAGGTGAATGTTTAAGGGGATACTGTAATTGATATTAAAGTGGTGATTATTTTGACAAAATTCAATTTGTTTATAATAAATGCTTTCACACAAACATAATAGTATAAAGTATGTTCTCAATCGTATAAAGCATGTTCTAAATAAATGAGTATATATAATTTATGATTTAACATTTGAAATTGACTTGTTTATACATCATCAACCTTTTAGCTTTAAATTTCATCCAGCTTGCTATACTTGGCAGCTTGTAAAATATAATTTTAGCTTGATTCATTAAAGTATGCATGGTGTTCCCATGCTTCTTAAATTGATATTTTTCAGCCTAAATAATGTTCTCTGCTCTTAATTTTTCTCTTGATGTATTTATTTTTAATTCTTCCCACTTTTTCTTATAAAGAACAAATGTTTTAATTAAAATGGGATGAATTTATATCTGTAAGAGTTGAAATTTGTGTGCCATATATAGAATATTAGTGTTAAGGGGTCTGCTCCTTTTATCCTCTTTCTTTCTTTCCCTATAACGCTCATTGTACTGGTAAAAACGTGAAGCCAAGTCTAGTTTTTATTGTTTTGTTTTAATCCTTGGTATTTCAATTTTGCAGTTGGCAAGGAAATCAATTAAAGTTACATGTTGTTTGAATGTCATAAAGTTAATTTGATTGTTTTGTTCTCTTTATGGAAATGTGGGTTCTACCAAAAGTAGCACAATTAGAGCAGGCCATAAAAGAACAAGTTTCTTACCATGATTAGGTTATCAAGACTAAGACTTGTCATATTCAAAGAAATAAGTTGCATTAGAGGTTTATAGTTTCTTACGCATTTTTAACATCACCATTTCTGGCCCTCTCTTTGTATGCCAGTTCTTTTGTACATCTCACTTTCATTCATTCTTTTTTTTTTTTTAAGATTTATAAAAGAGAAGAAAAAGCATTTGTTTTTTATCAGAACCATAAAAGATTAAGATAAACCATCCTAAAACGATTTTATTAACATCTAGCTTTGAGAAGACAAGCAAACGGTGATAATAAGCTGTTTTTTAGATGTAAGCTTTTTCTGGTTTGGGCATCATGGTTAATCATTCTGATTTTCAGTTTGACTGTTTCAATCATTGAGACCTAGTTTAAACATGATTAACATTTTTGTTCCATTTGTGGAACAGAGATAGTACCTCATTTTTGAGGACAGCATTACTCTCAATTGGCCTTATGTAAATAAATCATATCATAATGCCCTTGAAATCAGGGCATTTCCTAGGAGAACAAACTGTAAATCACAGTGGAAGAAAGTACAGGTTATTGTTCCAAATGGTATATTCAAGAGAACCAAATGCCTGTATTTTAGAATCTTAATTCATGATACCCCCCACCCCCACGACCCCTTCTCAACTAGTGCTGTCAACGTTAAATGACAGAGATTGAGGGAGAAATTGCTATGGCTTGATTTCCTTATCTCTCATCTATATACTAGGTTTGTTTGAAAGTTAAAATGTTGTTAAGAATGTTTTATATAAGAAATATTGAAATATAAGGAAGTATTATTTCAACAAAAGGAAAGAGGAAGTGTGTTTGTGCATGTGTGTGTGCACAAGTGTAGCATCAGCTTTTTCCCCCTAATTCAGGACCTTTTGTTACAAGTAGATAGGTACTATCATTTCAACCTTTCCTCCTCGCAACTGATATTTTCCCCCACAATTTTGCTCTATATTTTATTCCTCCTTACTTCCATAAATTATATATATATATATATATTTTTTTCCATGTTTCAATGAGGCTGAAAGTTCCTGGAACACATATCCATTAGCAATATAAGCCCAGTTATTGCTTCTAATTGATAATTTGAAATGAGTTCTCATTATAGTCATTTAAATGGAAAAAATTCCCTATATAAACAACTTAGATATGAATTCACAAAGAAATACTGTGACATATTTATGTAACAAATTATGTAACAAAATTATGAACATATAAATATAATGTTAAATGAAGACAGTATCAAAAAGTATACTGGAAGATATTAATTATATGAAAATTTGGAACAAGTAGGGTCAATGTAGATCTGAAGGTACAAAATATATCTTTTACATGTTGAATGAGGTCTGAGGCACTGGTCATGTTTACTGATTTGAGAGCTAGTTACAAGCCTATTTTCAATTTGTTAAAATTTCTTAGTAGTAAATTTATGTGTGCATTCCTTTAGAATATTATATCAAACAAAATGTTAAGAAGATTTACTTTTACTCTGAGCAATATGGCTTATCAGCATCGTATTGAAACTCTTATGTAAGGATATATTAAAAAAAAAAAAAGTTAATCGCAACTTCTCCTCTACTGGAACTCAAGTAGAGAGGAGTGCTAATGTACATCACTCCAAGTAATGTTCTTTCTCTTTTTGTCCTTACTTTTAGATCATGAAAAGCCCTATTTTCCTCTGATGAGTACAGATTCTTTTCCCCCAGTATAAAGTAAACTACCCTAGAAAATGAGAAAATACGATATAGCCCCTCCCATAATGATGGGCACTCTTACCCACAGCTCAGCACTCTCATTCCTCATTTTCACTTAGGAAAATAACTAGAAGTTCTGGCAGCAACATTTTCACAGAATTGCCAATGACTAATACATTTCTCTCTGAAGTGAGGTAGTCAGATGAAAGAGAGGCTGACAATGGTAAGAAAGTTGAGTCAATTCCCAAAATAAAAACCCATTTACTGACTTTGTGCAAACGAGTCCCATGGCATTGTTTTTCTCGCAAAAAAAAAATAATAATAATAAACAATTATGTGATTCTCAAAAGTAAAGTATTTTTAGACAGAAAAGTTTTCTACTCTTTGGAATCTTAAATAGAATGATTCATTTGAGTGAGACTTATTGGATTGACCCTCATTGCTGCTCTAATTACAATAATCAAGTTATGGAAACAACCCAAGTGACCAAAGACAAATGAGCAGTTAGAGAAGATGTGGCAGATATACACAGTCAAGCACTACACTACTCAGTGATGAAAATAATGAAACCTTCACATTTAGGATAATATCAGTAGGACTAAGTGAATCATTTAAACAAATTAAGTGAGAAGACAAATACCAATGGTTTCACGAATATGTGTAATATTAAAAAAGTGTCAATCAAATTAAATCTAGTAAAAACTCCCAGAAATCTGTTTATAAAATTACAGTTAAGAGGGAAAGGGGAGGGGGAGTGTGGAGAACAAAGTGTGCAGGAAACCCAATGGACTCTAGTGGTGGGTTATGGGTGCCTTGGTAGTGGCACCCACAGGTAGAAACCTGTGCCTCTCATCACCCAAAGTATGACAAACCACTCTTACCTCAACTGAAAAAGAAATACTGACTAAAACACAGGACAAATGTTTTTAAGTGTTCATTCTTCTATTTCTTCTACTAAAAAATTAAATAAGGAAAAAGACAGTAATAGATAAGTAAGGATAGTAGATAATGATAAGGATACTATCAGTACAAACCTGGCTTAAGATGATTGGAGATATATTAGAATCCCAAAAATGGTGCATTATTAGTATATAGAGTCACACTAGATATTCAATATATGCTGCTTGTTGAATATAGTTAGATCAATCTGATCATGCAACTCTCACGGGGAACATTTTTCTAGTTTTTATCTACTTGGGTCTACAGTGTAGTCTCATTTACAACCTTCTATATTCTAGCCTTTGCTTCCCTTCAGGCTTTATCATTCACTACTTACTATTATCCTTTATACTCTAGGAGTATCTACAGACTCAGGTAACCCTTCATATGCTGTCTGATTTTCCATAACTGGTTAGTCAGTCCCTTCAGCCTAACCTGTCAACCTTCTCTTCCTTGTATGAGAAGCATCTCTATTCTTTTTCTCAGAAATTATCTTCAAGAATTTATTAATGATTCTTTCTATTGATCATAAACTGAATGAGATATTCCAATGTTGGGTTCTCTTCATGTCAGAGAATATTCTGTCATAAGTCTCTCCATTAGATTGAGAATGACCTGAGTGTAAGAATAGTAACTGTATCACTATAGAATCTTCAATGTCTTAAAAAACAATGAATGAGTCAACAAATACACTATAATAAAATTAGATTTAAGTTCTAATATTTCTTGGATTACAACTACACATTAATATCCAGTATCTCATTTTAAAATAGTTTTTATAAATATGCAATATCAAAGCCACAATCAATGACATAAATAACTTGGATTATTTTTTAATTGGAATGAAAAACTTCTGCTCTATGAAATACAATGGCAAGAGAATTAGAAAACAAAGCATAGGCTGGAGAAAACATATTTGCAAAAGACACATCAGACAAAGGACCAATACCCAGTACTTTATGAAGGATTTTAAAGCTCCATAATAAGAAAACAAAGAACTTATTTAAAAACAATGGGTCATAGATCCAAGCAGAGACCTTGTTAAAATAAGTGCACTAAATAAAACATAAATAAGCATATGCCAAGAAGTTCTACATACTGTGTCATCAGAGAAAGGAAAATAAAAATGAAATACCACTATGTAGCTATTAGAATAGTCACAGTCCAGAATACTGATAGCAGCTAATGCTATGAGGTTGTAAAGAAATTCATTCATTGCTAGTAAAAATGCAAAATGATATTACCACTAAGAGGAACAACTTTGCTGTTTCTTACAAAATTACCCATAGTCTTACTTCATGATCCCCATAATCATACTCCTTGGTACTTACACAAAGGAGTTGTAAATGTATATGCACAAAAACTTGCACATGGATTTCATAATTGCCCAAGCTTAGGAGTACCAAGATATTCTTTAATAGGAAAGTGATAGGTAAACTGTTTTAGATTAAAGCAATGGAGTCTTATTCAGCACTAAAGAGGAATGAGCTATTAAGACATGAAAAAACTTTAAAAGCATATGACTTAAGTGAAGGAAGCCAATATGAGAAGACTGCTTACCCTATTATTTCAACTATAGCATTTTGAAATAGGCACAACCCTGGAAACAATATTACATAATGGTATAATGATGAACATAGATTACTTTGTATTTGTTCGGACATGTACAATATGAAAAACCAAGAGTGAACACTACAATCAGTCCTGTGAATGAAGAGTAAACTACAGATTTTGGAATATTATGATGTGCCAATTAGCTTTCTAACTTGGTAAAAATGAGCTATATCATTTGGTTGGGAATCTTGATAGTGGAGGAAGTTATGCATGGATAAGGATAAAAATATTTGAAATCTTTGGATCTTCCTTAAATTTATTTTGCCCCTAAAACTGCACTTAAAATAATCTTAAAAACAAACAATTTCCCAATGTTTTCTATTTTGCTTTAGTTTGTTAACAGCAATGCTAATCAGTCAGACATCCTAGTCTGTGGGTTTTGAATAATACATTTCCTGAAGCTCAGATTGTGAGATGTAGGTAGCATCTGCTGCTTAGAAAATCTTTTATGATGCTGATACTCTCATAAGTCAAATAAAGACGATGTGGTAACCTTTGCCTTCCTTGCACATCTGTCACTTCCTTAACTTCACTTCTATTTCTTAACTTCATTTCAATATGTGGCTAAGGAGGTGATAGAAGGAATATGAAAAATTGGCTGAGAAGTTCTGAACTGGGAAGCCTCTTTCCATACTAAAATGCCTTGTGCAGTAATTCTACTAGCAACTCATTCAACTCTCTCGGCTTTCCATTTTATTTTAATTGGGGTCATCAGTGACCTATAGAAAAGTCAATAATATCAAATTATTATCGTTCAGTTTAGTAATATGACAGTAGTCTTCTCAATGATATCCTTTCCATGTTTTGTTTTCTCTTTAGGAATGATTGGTCACCTATTGACACATCCTCCATTTATTCATAATTGTTACATGTATTCCCTCAAGTCACCCTAATTTAAAACATACTTAATAAAATCTATAGTGATATGTGCTTTCAAATCAACTGCCAAAACAATCTTTTCTATAAGAGTCCCTTCACTAGTGCACCTTTTATATAATTCCTGATGTGACCTCTCTGAACTTTCAGGATTCCTGTCAACTTCCTCCTCTTTCCAAGAGAGAGGAATGACTCCTAAAGGGAAAAAAACAAAGCCCTAGGATAGTAACAGGGAAAAAAATGCTCCCTGCTCTACCTCACTTCCCTCCACATTTCTTGCCTTTTTAAAAACAGTCCTCCCACTAACCTGGTTTTAATGCAAAGTGTTAATATAGCATATTTTAATGCAATAGTGTTAATATTTAATGCAATAGTGTTAATAATGCAATAGTGTTAATATTAGCATTGTTAATAGAGTAACAGCATTATATAACTACTTTTTCCTCCCTACTTTCCTCTGAACCTGTCAGGAAGATGAAATCTAAAGAGCAAAATAACAAAAACACCCATCATTAAATCTGTCAGAATAGCTTTTTTTATTTTGTAAATTGCGTGATTGGAACACTAAACTGATCAAATATGACCCAAATTCCTTATGTACTATTTATATTTCATCAGTTAGTCCATTTTTTAAAAGGTCATTATGAACCTGTATTGTCTAGATAGTTGCATTGAGTGATTCTTTACTTTTTGAGTGTGTTTTATTTGCTCCTCTTTGGCAATCATAATAATAATCTCAGTAGCCAATGTTGGATAGTAATAGCCAGGTTTTAAAGCTATCTTTGCTTTGACCATCTAATTCACAATTCACCCTTTAACACCCTCCTGTGCACCAGAAGATTTATCTCTACAGACTGTATGGACTGGGAAATCTCAGTTTGTGGTTGTCTCTGGCAGGGAATCTGAACATAGGACAAAAGCAAGGTCAAGATGTTTAATATTGCACCTGTATGTGCTAATTGATAGTGACAGTATTTCTCCACACAAGCAACCTCTCCCACATCTTTAGTTCTCATTAGGTTCCCCTTATTCCTTCAGGCCTAAGGGAGACTTTAAAATCCCATTGGTACAAACCACAAAGTACTTTAAGTTACCATTCAAAACAAACCCTTCCTTAAATTATCCAATCATCAGTTTTTATTTTAGTGGCTCTCTCTGCCCTTCTGCCACACCTCCCATTAGAAACACAAAATATTCAATTCTAATATATGAATACAAATGTTTCATCACTTTTTATATGAATCATGCCATGCTCCCTTAGCAGTGACATCAAATAAGAAGAAATTATATCAAATTAATTTTGTGGTATGTGACTATTAATGTGCATATTTTCTTTCTATAAATCTCTAGATACCTTTCTCCTTTAATAGCAGTAATTCAAATGATATCATCATACTATCAATCATAATAGTATAAAACTGGTAATAAAAGTAGGCAGCCTGTATCGTTTGCAAACACGCACATATTTCCTATTTTATCCTTACAAAAGGATAAAATGTGATCATTTTTTGATCCTGATGTCACTGATGGGGAAATTGTATTCCATGGTGTGACTGTTCTTGAATCTCAAAATTTGGTAAAAGGCAGGATAAATTTAAATGGAATGTTTTCAAGGTCAGATCTTTCAACTCTACCTATTCAGAAGAAATACAGTGGTTAAAAAAGAGATTCATGTTTGTTTTAAGTTCATTTTAATAAGCATGCTTGGTTCTTGGTCCTGTGTTTGCAATGCAAATGGAAATCTCCTACTCAGTTCCTGCAATTTTAGTCACTATTTTAAAGGGCATCTTCTGATTTCTGTGTTTATCTGCTAATCTATAATTCTTGAAATCCTATGATAAGATCATTAACTTGTTGAGTAGATTGCAAAACAGAAACTAGTTGACTATAAAATGATTCAATAACACAAACTTTTCACTGATAGGATGACAAGAAGTTGTATAACCAATTCACATTTGTCAGCACAAAATCTGACAGTGTTAACATTTAAAAAATTTTTGTTTTATTTGTCTTTATCTAATGTATTCCCCCCCTACCCCTGCCATCATAGGTCACTCTCAGCAATGTTTTTTTCTCCCCATAAAATGAAGAAGGAATTTCCTTTCCCTTTTAATGTGTGGATGGATGAGTAAAAACTAGATCTAAACATTGTATTAAATTATAAACTATAATCTGATTATTTTTGAAACCCTATTAGCCATTTTCTAGAATCTTTATTGCATCTCTCATTTGTCATAAAACAAAATAATAGTCTTAGGGGAATAGTACCTGTTATAAATTGCTGAAAATATGACTTTTGAGAAAATTCTTTTCCTATTTTTTTGCCATGATTTTGGTTCATCTTTTGACCTTTTATCTCTTTTTATATGTAATCACAGGTCTGTGAAATTTATGATTCTCTGTAAATTTTACTGACATATTCAATCAGGAAGACTGTTCAGATCTCATATCTTAGGCTTTTAAAAACATCTACCTCTATGAGCTTATGTGGAAATATAATTATTAAAACATTCTTTTTGACAGGGAATAAATACTGGTTTATTTTGTAAGAAAAATAAGGTTTATTTTGTCCTTGGGGAGACCAAATAGAAGAAGATGATCATTCTAGAAAGTACATTTATATAAGGATATTGATTGATTCAGCAAAGCTCAGGGTAAGGGTATATCCAGGAACAATGATAAGAATTTTCTTTTATAGGAAGGAAATGTGTTTATGAAATAAACACATTAAATATAGGCATATAACTATAGGCATTCATGTCATTAAATTACATCTTTAATTTTAATTTTCATCACTCAATTTCACAACCCCATTATTCTCAATGATTTGCAGTTTGCTCAGTTTTTAGTATTATGGGCCATCAAATGATTTTCCATTTCAAAAAAAGGCCTTGAGGTAGTAATGGTACTAAATGAGAATTGAGAAATTATGGTGTTTCCATTTCCCCAGGTCTACATTTCATTACTGTCCTTTCTGCAATCTATAAATACATCCTCTCCATATTAAACCATGTAATTGTTATGCAAATAGAACTCAAAGAAAGCACTCTTACTAGTAATTTCTCTTGATAATATTGTAGAAATTCTGGAGTCCTGACTGTCAGTAGTGATGTGTTTATTTGGCCCTGTTTTCCTGCTGACATCTCCTGTAGGTGATCCAGCTGAATGTTTTTTTTTTTTTTTTTTTCTAACTTAGAGATTTAGCACACTAAATTGGGGACTCAAAAAGGCTTTCTGCCTACTCTGCCCACTCCACGGGGGAGGTTAATCTCAGGTGTCATGCTAGCAAGAGATAGTTAATAATGGAAATAAACATTGGATTTAGTAAATCACATAATCTTTACCAAATTATGTGAAGTGAATGGGATTTTTGGAAAGTATTATCAATAAAATGGATGTAGGGTTATCCAGTTGAAGCTACTATGGTTAGACTTAGCATTTATTGAGTGGATTCTACAGGCCTTGTGGATATCTCCTCATGACAGTCTGTTCCCAGTCTGGTTGTTCACTTCATATTGCTCAATACCTGAAGACATCCTGATTTTGCCCTAATGTACAAGGAAGTGTTATAGAATTGAGACAAGTAAGCTTTTAATTTTGAGAAATTCTGATTCTCAAATCAGCCATACTCTATGGTGGTAGTTTGACCTGATGATAATGAAATTGTGCCCACTCACTGCCTTTTAAAAATATTTTTAGTGTTTTTCTTATTAGAAAAAAATTCAAAGTTTATAAGAGGTCAATGTGTGTATATTGGTGAAGGAGTGACTAAAGAACCTAAAGAGTACGCACAAGTACACACTGCTACATGATTGATTTAGTAAAATGTCAAGAACAGGAACTTTGACCACTTGCCTTCAAATCTTTGTTTTGTCATCTTTTGTCTAATGAACTTGAAATGGCAGCTTACCTTTCTGAGTTTAAATTTCTACAAATCTAAAATAGGACAAATGGTGCATCCTTACTGATTTGCACAGTTGATAAAATATCTGTACATGCTCAGTAAAGGTCATTTCACAGTGGTATCAGCTGAAACATAAATATTGCTGTTAAATTATATTGAACAACAATGTTACATTCAATTTAAAGGGAATGTCTTCTTGTATTCTCTCAAAAATTAGACCAAGAATAATCTCAGAAGATTTCCTCTTCTAAATTGGCTATATACATAAGGGAAAAGAGAGGAGAGAGACTTTGGAATAATCATATGACTTGACAGAGAAGTATGTTTTTTATTACTGTTTTATTTGAGACCACTATCTGGATGTTGGCTCAGTGATATTATCACGTTAATTTATATTTTCTTCTCCCAAAGGACAAGTGAATATTAAGGAAAAAAATAAAAACTGTTTAGAATGTTTTTCTTTGGAACCTGTCAGGTACATTAATTTCTATTTAGATGCTGACATAAACAGCTTCCTCATCAATGTTCCAACAGAGTGTAGAAATACTTTCAATATTCAGAAAAATCAAAGTAACACTTAAAGCAGGAAAAACACATTATTGGATACATCTTACTGTAGGTTAAAATTCTAAACTGAATATGTGTTACTGGAGGTTAGACTTTTATACTGCATATGCGTTGAAGCAAATATCTTTTTAGGTGTTCAAATGCTGAAAATAAATCTGCTGATTTAGAGGCTATATGAATTTAAAAATAGCTTAATAGGACTTACTAAAAATATTTTAGAAGTGAAACTAAATACAAAATGCTGTTGTAATTACAAGGGTGACTAGGTATTGCTAAACATCCTATAGCTGAAAAAAAATCTAGACTTTGGATTACAAGATTTGTATATAAATCACTGTACTTGAAAGGAATGGAGATCACCAATATTTAAAAATAAAATGTACTAACTAGGCAGAAATAGAAGTGATATGTAAGAACTGAGGACAAATAATCACTACAGAAAATGGAAGGCAAAGCTTGGGATATTAGATAAGATTGACATTGCATAAAGTTGGGCCCTAAGAGGAACTGATGGTCACTGCACCTGGAAGGGAGGCCCAGGTTAGGTAGTGTCTTCTTGTCTGAAGGGCCGGGGTGTGCAGGCCAGCTACACCCCACCTGGGGTAGTTGAGTCATCCTGGAGGCCTCCATGTGGCCTGGGGCTCCCACCCTTCCACCCTATCCAGTGGGGAGCAAAGGCAGAAATGACCCCAGGGTAAGCCCCCCAAGTCTGGAGAGCCTGGGAGGGGGGACAGATGGGGTTGTAGCCCCATCTACCAGTGGATAGTTGTTTCACAGCAGCCATCTGCAGCCCAGATTGGTCGAGGCATTGAGCCCCAGGCCCAGCCCAAGGGGTGTTTGAGATGGCACATCTGTGGACATCTGGGCCCCGCCCTAATGCAGGGAGGTATCAGTGTGCTGGTGGGTGAGTGGGGGGGTGCCCCTCCATTTCATCACTCTCCAGCTAATCTTCAGATGGAATAGGAACATATGTAACATAAACCCTCATAAAACAGGTGAGGGACCAGGTAAAATTCCAGCCCCCAAGCCTGAGCTGGACACAGCAGATGGACAATAGAAAGAACTAATCCAGGTGAGACAGGAGAAATATCTATAGAAACATGATATCATGAAGTGCACCTATGTGTCATTGGGTCTGGAGGACCCAAGACTTCATTTCACAGATGACTTCTGGGAGAACAAGGAGCTCCTCCCCATTTTATGGGAGAGGAAAGGAAAGCCAAAGACTGGGGTCATCAGCCCCACAGCAAAACTGCAAACTGAGGCAGAGGAGATCATCTACAATGGCCAATCACAATTGCCTGTATCCACAGAAAAACTTCTTCACTGGCAATGGTAGGGCATGAGACACACACCCCCCCCCTAAATCTAATGCCAGAACCATAAGGTAAAGCAGCAAAACAACAGAGATGGGTTTGGAGAAGACAGCTTCCAACAAGAAAGCATGGAAAAACCACAAATAAAAATAGACTGGCTGCCCAATGCTAACTTAAGACTGAAAACCTACCATCAAGGCTCGACTGGTTCTGAGAACATAGTCCTTCACCCAAATGAAGAAACACAACCACAGGAAAGAAAGAGACTAGTGGACTTAACACAGACTAGCAAACAACAAAGAGTGGGGTGTGAGAGAATGGAGGGGTCATCTGAGGGAGGGAGGTGGGAGAGATATCCCAAAAACCATTTATTGAGTTCGTGATTTAAAGAATAAAAAATAAGAAAAAGTAATAATAGCAAAAGATTCCCAAATTGTACAGATTTTGAAATGATCAAATTCAAAGCTAAGAATATACATAATTTACATCTAACATTGAAGTTTTAAAAAAAATCTAGAAGACCAAAAATATTTTTGTGGAGTTTTTATGGATCAGAGCATAATGATTTACTTATTCAGAAAAATATGGAACAAATTAAAAATAAACATATATTCACATGATATGTTAAGACTCACAAAGGATAGAGCAGTGATATTCAACATATAGCAGATTAGATTTACAAATATATGTATATATATATATATATATATTTATATAAAGGAACCATTGGGAGAATCTATATCCAAATAATATGACTAAGAATTTTTCAGATATTTCAGATCTTCAGAAACACAATCTATCCCAATTAGAGTAAGAAAAAGAAATTAGCTGGATCCTTCAACCAACAAATGTAACAGTAGCAAAGGAAAAAAGACAGATGATATACAA